>PVKS010051779.1:0-11007 GCA_004027875.1 Aplodontia rufa | reverse complement strand
CTCTCTCTCTCTCTCTCTTTCTCTCTCTCTCTCTCTCTCTCTCTCTCTCTCTCTCTCTCTCTCTCTCTCTCTCTCTCTCTCTCTCTCTCTCTCTCTCTCTCTCTCTCTCTCTCTCTCTCTCTCTCTCTCTCTCTCTCTCTCTCTCTCTCTCTCTCTCTCTCTCTCTCTCTCTCTCTCACTGTCCTTCTCTCTCTCTCTGGATGCCTTTAGCTTTACCCTGGGAACACAGTTTGAAATCACAGATCCCAAATCCTTTTTGCTATACAAAAACCTTAAGATCAACACAAAGTAAAGTTAAAATTGATTGAAAATAGATGCAAAATTCCTGGATAACATTTTAGCTTAAAATTTTTCAAGAAAACATAGGAGAAAAATAATTCGTGAGCCAGTAGATTTTTTTTCAGACATGCAAAGATGAGTATGAATTATCTATTGGACTCACCGGGGAAGTTAGTACGTGATAAGGTAGCAAGGCAGAAACCAGGCCTGCTCCAGTGGACGCAGCTGGAGCTCAGTTCCCACACACCCAGGTCCCAGGCTTCACTCTTGCAGGCCCCTGTGCCAGGGCTGCCCACACAGACCCGAGCTCCAGATCTGCCCCAGTGCACCCAGGCTCCATGCCCACCTCTGCACACGCGGGAATCAGGTCAGCCCACCCAAGGACTCCAGCAGCAAGCCCACCGCACACCTCACCAGCCAACCCACCCAGAACCACGGCACATGCTGACGGGCCAAAGCCTGTGGAAGAGATGTCCCCACAGAGAGAGCACCTCACGCCTGCTAGAATGGCTGACACTCAAAAAGGAGAAAAGATGACAAATGTTGGTGAGGATGTGGAGAGGCAGCCACACACTGTTAGTAGGAGTCAAAATGTGTCCAGCCACCGTGCCAAATGGCGTAAAGTTTCCATTGGGATGAGCAGAACTACCCCTGAGTGTACATCCGAAGGAAATGGAATCAGTTTCTCAAAGACAGCCTGTGTTCATTGCAGCATTATGCACCAGGATAAGAATCAACCTAAGTGTCCAGTGAAAGACGGACAAAGCAGATATAAGGACAAGCTAGGTCGTACACACCTACAGAAGCAGAAAGATAGAGGAACATTGTGTAGCCTTTAAAAACATGGAGATCCTGTTCTCTGCAACCACACGGATAACCCTGGAAGACTTCATGCTAAGTGAAATAAACCAGAAACAGAAAGACAAATGCTGTGTGATGTCACCTGAATCTAAAAGAACTGAATTCATAAAAACAGAGTGGCATGATGATTGACAGCTGGTGAGGGTAGGGGCAATGGAGAGACTTTTGGTCAAGGAATATAAAGTTGCCGTTATGTTTGTGCATGAATTTTGGAGATCTAATGATCACCACAGTGACTGTGGTTCATATTATTGTGTGCCTGAAATTCACTAAAAGGAACAAAACTTGAAAGTCCTGAGCAGTGGCTCTGCGGTTGGAGCGCTTGCCTAGCATGGGCAAGGACCCGGGTTCAAACCCCAGCACCGCATACACAACTAAGTGTTGGACAAACAAAGGCCAGATGAAAAAAAAATAAATAAAACTAATTCTCTCTCTCTCTCTCTCTCTCTCTCTCTTAGAATAAAACAAAAAAACAAAAAACAAAAACACTTGAATGTTCTCATCACCATCCCCATATTGATCCCCATATTGATCGACGTGAGTTGATCAATATGTTACGCAGCTTAATTATAGTAATCACCTCACACTGTGTACATGTATCAAAACCTCACATTGCAGAACTTAAATATATATAGGGTTTTTGTCAATTATGCCTCAGTGAAGTTGGGGGTGGAATGAAATTGTCACTTGTAATGTTACATAACAGAGAAGAAGCATTATAATACCTTTTTGGATTGTATTTTTTTCATTCACTCTAATTCCCTAGATTTATCCGAGCTGTAGTGTGTACCAATAGCCTGTCCCTTTTTATTACTGAGGTCGATTCCACAGTTTGCTTATTCATTTGCCTGTTGAACATCCACATGGTTTTCAATGCAACCATTCAAGATCTGGAAACGTATCCTTCAAACACAGGGACGTGGACAGAGAAGTGTTGTCAATAGCAGACAAATTAAAGAAACCCATGGCTGGGGATCTGATCAAACCAAATGCCTTCATTTTATACTGTCTATATGCACTTATAAAAGCATATTTTATATGTGATTATTTATCTTATATATTATAGGCATGATTCATGTATAATAGTTTCCTGTATAATCACAGAAGAAAATATAGCAAACTTCTTTAGTGTTTAACGAAAAAATGTGAGTGGCAGAAAGAAAATATTTCCATCTTTCGATGAATATCATTTTGGAAATTCTGCATTCCCACCCAATACTTATCTCCCTCGTGTTTCATCTGACTTGCGTGGACAAGGCTCTCACTAGAACTGCAATTACTAGTAGTCAAAGCAACATCCATGTGTTGCTTCTTACTTAATGACAATCTTTCCAAAATATTCACCAAGGATGACATTTGTTCTGGTGTATTTTAGGCAGCATATCTTTATACCTATTTCTAGTCTTTGTAGTCATGCAATGATGTTGCACTTTAGTAAATGTCCTCCCTGAATCCATTGAACCATTTTCCCCTTTAATCTATAAACACAGTCAATTACACTGATACTCCAACTGGAGTTACTTAGATAAATCCTACCAGATAGATCAAGATGTATTTTTTTTTCTTTTAGTGGACCACTGCATTCAATGACCTAGTAGTTTTTAAAGATTTTTTTTTCCCCCTCTATACTCAAAAGTGAAATCAGCCTGTAATTTTGGGAACACACTAGCCTTACAAAATAAGATTGGTGAGTCCCTGATTCTTTCTATGCTGTGAAATATAAGATGAAATCTGGCAGAACTTGCCTATATAGCTACGAAGGTTTGTGTTCCAGCTGATAGAGAGGGAGGAGAAGATTGGTAGATGGGCCTTTAACTGCCATTTCTATTTTTTTATGAGTGTTTTCTATTGGTTTTCTTGGACCAATTTTGGTAATTTATATTTTCCTTGACATTTTTTTTGTCCATCCCACCTAAGGTGTTCAAATGGATTGGTATAAAGTTGTATAGTTGAATCACATCATCCATACATTTATTATATGTGGATTCAACTATATACGCTACACTAAATTTTTTATGTATTTTAAAGGGGAAAAAAAGGAGAGAGGGAGACTAATGTTTTCAACAGGGTGAGCAATCCCTCCTGTTATTCTGATTAAAGAGGCTGTACCTCACGTGACCAGTGTGAATCTGCTGCCCGCATGTCGAGTCTCAGTAGCCGATCTCCCCACCCCGGGTGTGACTCCACAGTTTGAAAGCATTGTTCACATAGATTGGCCCTTAATTTCAAAAACGATGAGGAGATTCAATGCTGAATTAAAAAAAAAACATTAGTTTTTGCAAGAGTAAGTCCCCTCCAGCATAGGTGTGCCTTACAAAGGGATCTCAATGACATTTTCATTATGGGCAATTTTTGCCTTAAACTGATGTTAGTAAAGGTGCAGTACAAAGTGGTTTCCCCATTCAGAAAATCTCCTCTAGGTTCCTGCTCTTATGTCCTTTCTCATTGCTAACATCACTTGCAGAAAGTTTATGTGTTTTTTCCATCTTTTCAAAATACCCAACTTCAGTTTTGGGGGAGAGGGATTGTTTGTTTTGTTTTTTGGTACTCGGGGTTGAACCCAGGGGTGCTCAAGCACTGAGCCACATCCCCAATCTATTTTATTTCTTATTTTGAGACAAGATCTCACTAAGTTACTCAGGGCCTGGCTAAATGGCTGAGGCTGGCTTTGAACTTGCGATCCTCCTGCCTCAGCCTCCTGAGCCGCTGGGACAACAGGCCTGCGCCATGGCACCCAGCCAAGTTCAGTTTTCATGGATTATCTCTGTGCTGTGGTTTTTTTTTTCTGTTTCATTTATTTCTGCTTCCATTTTCATTAACTTGATCTATGTATTGTATTTGGGTTTATTTTGTTTCTCTTTTCTTGCCTATTTGTGCTGGAGTTTGGGCTTTCGATGGGAAATTAAGCAGTATTATTTTTAAAAAAAAGTATTTACTTTTTTCCCCAGCAAATCCACATCTTAGAATCTATCCTAAAGAAAAATACGGTACCCAGAAGAGAGGCAGGGGATTGGGGGATGGGAGGAGGGAGGTTGAGGGGTGTGGAGTGGGGGAATATTGAACAAATTGTATTGTTGAATTGCGTACATCTATGAACAGGTGACAACAAATCCCATCCTTATGTACAACCATAATGCACTAATATAAAATAAATTTAAAAGCGCATTTATGAATAATGATGCAAAAAAAATCCTAAATAAAACTAATATCAAATATTAAAAAAAAGAATCTATCCTAGAAAAAGGATTCCCACATTTTTCCAAGGATGCTATATAAACATCTCCTTGTTAAATTATTGTTTATAACCACAGAGAAAGGAGACCTGAATGTGCAGCAATATGAATAAACTTGCTAAAGTATCCTATAATGAAACTGTAGTGCACTCCATAGCAGACACAAGGAAGCAAGGTTCCATGAATGATCTGCAAATAGTGCTTCATTTCTTTTCTGTCTCCAAATAGCTAGTCAGATATCCTTATACTACTTGCAGAATAATCCGTCCCTTTTCCCACACGGATATACCATCTTTGTAGTATTCTAAATCTTCATCTATTCTTAGATCAATTCCTAGACTTTATTCCATGCCATTGATCTATCAGCCTACTCCTGTGTCTATCTTCTGCTGTTATAAATTTCATTGTTTTACAACATATTTTAATATATGGTAGAACAAGTTCTCATTATTCTTATTTCATAGAATGTTCCTGGTAATTGCTGCAAGTTCCCAGGAAAAAAAAAATACTATTGAAATTTTGATTGAAATTGCATTGAATTTATAGATTTATTTAGTGAGAATTGACATCTTTACAATTTTGAGTCTTCTTCTCCAAGTGCAAAGTTTGACACTCCATTGATTCAAATCTTCTTTTATGGCCTGCCATAGAGGTTTATAGTTTTATTCATATAGATCGTGCACATTGCTTGTTAAAATTTATCCCCAGATATTTTATGACTATTGTCTCATAAGCATATGGAATTCAGTGTGTCCAAAACCAAATTTTTAATCTACCTCCCCAAATCTGTTGCTTTGCTGGTTCCTCCCTGTTGCAATCAAGATACCTGAATTCACCCTGATGTCATTGTCAGGACCCCAAGTCATTCCTGAGTCCTCTCTCAACCTCACATCCAACTCAGGATCAAGTCAAAACCATCTCTAAGGGGGCTGGAGTGGTGGTTCCGTGATTTTGGTGCTGGCCCGGCATGCGCAAGTACATGGGTTCAAACCCCAGCACCACGTACACAACTAAGTGTCAGAGCAACGAAAGCCATGTGAAAAACTCAATAAAAACTCTCTCTCTCACACACACACTGTCCTTCTCTCTTAATAATAATAATAATAATAATAATAATATGATTTAGGCATTAGTTATTGCAATTTATTGTCACTAATGCACTAAGTTCTTTCCTACATCAGGGATCTTACTTAGCCTCATGATGACAGAGCCTGTGTCTATTTATATACTTCCACATCTCCAGGACCTGACATAATTCTTATTATGTGGTAGTGACTAAATAAATATATTTTGGTCAGTCTTTTCATTGCTGTGACCAAAAGACCTGACAAGATCAATTTTAGAGGAAGGAAGGTATATTGGGCCTCACACCTTTTGGAGACCTCAGTCCCCAGATAGGCAACTCCACGGCTCTGTGCCCAAGATGAGGCAGGACATCATGGCGGAGGAGTGTGATGAAGGAAAGCAGATTGAATGTGACAATCAGGAAGCAGAGAGGGACTAAGCTCCACTCACCAGGGACAAAATGAATACTCCAAAGGCGTGCTCCCTGGGACCTATCTCCTCTAGCTGCAGCCTACGTGCCCACAGATGCCAGCCACTGAAGAGGCCACACCTCATTATCGAATCATTTCATCTGAACTTTCTTGCATTAACCCACATGTGATCTTCCAGGAGATACCTCACATCTAAACCATGATTAAACATTTGCGCAATAGGTAATTATTGGCTTTGTAAATGCAATCGTTGATTCTGACAATTCAGGATACGATTGCTTTTCATCTGCTCTGTTGTCCATCAGTGGACTGAGCTCTTCTGGTTCCTGATCATTTCCCAGTTGACTCCCTCGGGTCTTCTATATGTAATCACACATCTGTGGTGACACCCTGTTAAATTGTGATTCCAGCAAACCACCTCTCTCGGCCGCCATGCCCTTGTGTAGTTCCTTGCCTTTGATTCTCGGTTGGGTCTGTGCCTCGCTTTAATTGATAGGATGCATGGAACAGGCACTGTGCCTAAGCCTGAGCAACCTTAGGAGATTCTGCATCAGAGCTGACGGGAACCCTGGTCCTCCTTGTAAGTCACCTCGTCACCCTACTGGCAAGGCCTTAGAGAGATAGAGGAAAACCCACCCCAGGTGACAGAATCAAAAACACAAAATGGTTGTTATCATAAGCCACTGAGTTTTGGTTAGATTCTTACACATCAACGGATCACTGAAAGATACACACATAGCAATTTATGTCCAAAACTAAAACTGCTACACTCGTTTATACCCCTGTTTAAATGCGCTGGATAATTTTTGATGCCGCCTTGTGCCCATTTATTAATAATATAACAAGTATCAATACTTGCTTAGGAAAATGATATTGAAGAGAAAAGGCATCAAGCAATTGAGTTGATATTATTTATTTTAAGAGCATGGAATTATAGGACAGGGCTTTCACATTTCATTATGTTCTTCCATAACATTTAAATTTTATAGTGTAATATGCATTCCTTGCATAATAAAAAAAGATATTTATGGTGTTGATTGTAGGTCTCATTTTGCTCCTTGTTTAAATGTTCTAACAGTTCACCATTCAGCAAAGTATTGAGTGGGTTTTTTTGTTTTGTTTTTGCTCAGTGCATTTCCACTTAGCATTTTGTAACCAAATGTCCTGTTCACAGTTCGGGTGGCTGCAAGTCTGGGATTGAGCTCCGGTGAGGGCTCTCTCTACTTTCATAGATGGCACCTTGCTGATTCATCCTCAGGTGGTGATGGGGCCTGGGAGCTCCCTCAAGTCTCTTTTAGAAGTGTGCAAATCCCGTTCATGAGGGAGCAGCTTTCATGACCAAATTACTTCCCAAAATCCCCACTTCTTAATATTTACACAAGCGGTATTAACTTGCAACACGTGAATGTTGGGTGACACCAATACTCAGACCATAGCACTATGACATGAATATAAATATAAATGTGAATAGCATATGAATGACCTGATGTTAAATAATACTGACATTACTGAGTGTCTGGATAAAAGAATAATTTCCTTTCTGCAGCGGAGGATCTGCCACGGGAGAATTCCATAAGGAAGGGGTGGGGCTTGAGAAAGAAACTGATCAGTGTTACAGTTTTAGTGAGCTTTTGCGTTGCTGTGACCAATATATCTGAAATGAACGGCACAAAGGAGGAAAATGTTATTTTTGGGCTCACAGCTTCACAATTTCAGTCCATGGTCGGCCACTCCATAGCTCTGGGCCAGAGATGAGACAAAACGTCATGGCAAAAGAATGTGGTGAAGGAAGGCACTCAGGACACCAGGACACAGCAGCCAGGAAGCAGAGAGCTTTGCTCACCCAGGACAAAATATAAACCCAAAGCCACACCCCCAGTGACCTACGTCTTCCAGCCAACCCTGCCTGCCTGCAGTTACTGCCCAGTTAATCCATATTGTGGATCAATCCACTGATTAGATTATATCTCTCACAGTCTAAATTGTTTCACCTCTGAACTTCCTAGCTTTATCTCACACATAAGTTTTAGGGGGGACACTTCATATCTAAATTAACACTCCCCAAGTCCCTTCCATCTGAATCTCCATTCTCAGAAGCTAAGTACTCTGTGTATTCCTTAAGGAAAAACTCAGTTGTCCAACAAATTCCCCAGAATAAATTCCCTGTAACCAAAATCTACATTCACTGCCTGAGAACAATGGTTTTCAGTTGTGCTAAAAGATCCCCACTAATCAGACTGGACAATCAAATCTCTGAGGCAAAAAGAAAGAAAAAAGGTAGGAGGATAAATAAACACAGAGAAACTAATACCAAAGAAAGCAGAGTTAATACAAGAAGCAGAACTCCCAAATAAGTATGATTAATAGACAAAGAACTATTTGAGGAGGTATCATATTCTTAAATCAAAATGAGACAGCCAATAACAGAAAGGAATTGAATTCTTATAAATTTAAAGAAATAGTTGCCAAATTTAAAGCCCAACCAGCCCTCCCCTCCCAAAAAAAAAAAAAAAAGAAAAAAGAAAAAAGCTGAACAGCAGGACAAATACATACAAAGACCAATTTAGCAAGCTAGGAAATTGAAAGAATTTACTCTCCAGAATGCAGTGCTAAAGTAAAAGTAAGAATTTCCCTCCCTCCTCCTGAGGCAGCTCTGGAAAATTTGGAGGCAGCTTAATGAGTATAGTAGAAGAAGAAGCCTGAACCTGAAAAGGAAGAATAGACACCCCCCCCAAGCCTGTCTGTGCTTGGGAACGCACACCCCAGCATGGGAACAGAAAGGCTCCCTTTTCCCTTCCAAAGATCTCTAAATGGAATTCAAAGTCTCACACGAGTTTGCTGACGTTGGACTTTTCTGTGGCTTGAGATGACCAGAGAACTGAGCGACTGATAGTAACCAGGAAGGTCCTGGGGCTTCCCAGGACCTCTCTCAGGGACACAGAACAGGTTGGAACACACAGCAGGAGGCAAAAGAAAAACCTGAGTGATTATCCCTACAGTCCAGCTGGCTCCTGCTGATGGCTCCATTGGTTCTCAAACTAGACAGGAAAATACAATCAGAAACGCAAGGGGGACTTGTTAAAAATGTATTTGAACACCCAACCCTGAGAAGCCAGACTCAGGAGGTCAAGAGGGGACCCCAACTATCAGCATCGCAAGCAATTCCTCCCAGATGATTTGGATCAGGGTAACCCACGTGCCACCACTTGAATGATATACTTCAAAGCCATGGTCCAACCTACGCCCACGTTCCTCTGTGCTTCAATACAAGCTTTTCATTGCTCTTCAGAATCCCTACTTCAAAGGACTGAATGGCCCCCAAAGACCCATGTGTCTAAGGCTTGGCTCCGAGGGATGTGCTATGAGGAGGTGGTAGCACTGTCAGAGGTGGTGACCTAGGCCTGGCAGGGTGGTGCACACCTGTAATCCCAGCAGCTCAGGAGGCTGAGGCAGGAGGATCACAAGTTCAAAGCCAGCCTCAGCAACTTAGGGAGACCCTAAGCAACTTAGTGAGATCCTGTCTTAAAAAAATAAAACAGATGGGCTGGGGATGTTGCTCAGTGGTTAAGGACCTTGGGTTCAATCCCTGGTACCAAGTAAACTATTAAGTACTATAAATGCTCAAATGTTTTTAAATGTTTGGTTTTACTAACTGCTTTTACATATGAGTTTCACAAATAAAGTTGATGCCTCTTAAGTGAGACAAAGAGAGATTAAGTGATATATACTAAGAATGTAGGAGCTGGAGAGGTGGCTCAGCAGTTACAGTGCTTGCCTGGCATGCGCGAGTATATGAGTTCAAACCCCAGCACCACATACACAAGGATGTGTCCGAGGAATGAAAGTCACATGAAAAACTAAATAAAAATTGCTTTAAAAAAAAAAAAAAGAATGTAGCTGCCAGGGTGGTGGCACACACCTATAATCCCAGTGACTCAGGAAGCTGAGGCAGGAGGATCACAAGTTCAAACCAACCTCAGCAACTTAGCAAGATTCTGTCTGAAATTTTCAAATAAAAAAGGGCTGGGGATGTGGCTCAGTGGTAAAGCATCCCTGAATTCAATCCCTTGTGCAAAAAAAAAAAAAAAAAGAATATGTCGCAGAATCTGCCACACGATTCTCAGTAAATGTTAGTTATTTTCATTTCTTTATTCTTTGTATCAGGCCATTTATATACATGATAACCTCCCCTCCCCATCCGACACCGTGAACTGCCAAGAGGAGAATCCGTGTTTCAGTCTCTGTCACACTTAAAATGCCTACTACATATGCTTGGCCCAGACTAGACTAGGTACTTGGTAAGTATTTGTGGAACGACTCTTATTTACTCAATAAACATTTGCACAACATATACTGTGATTGATGCTATTCTAAGAACTTTACAAATATAAGTTTGTGGGTGTGTGGGTGTGTGTGTGTGTGTGTGTTACTGGGGATTGAACACAAAGCCTCACATATGCCAGGCACAACTCTACCACTGAACTACATCCCCAACTCAACTTAAGTCTGCGTAATCATCAGCTGACCTAACAAGAGCTTCTGTCTTCTGAGAAGACGGGAGCAGGAAGTAACATGTTTAAGCTGCTATCCCTCTCCTGGGGATCTTTCCAGGGGATTTAGAGTCAGCACATTACAGCAACACAGCAATATCTATGTTCATAGCAGCTCAATTTACAATAGCTAAATTATGGAAACAACCCAGATGTCCCTCGCTGGATGAATGGATCCAAAAAGTGTGATACATATATACCATGGAGTTCTACTCAGCAATTAGAAAAAATGATATTGCAGCCTTTGACGGTAAATGGATGGCTATGGAAGAAATTATGCTGAGTGAAATCAGCTTAACCCAGAGAACCAAGGATCGAATGTCTCCACTCATCTATGGAGGCTGGAGCTAGACCCTGGCCATTGAGAAAGGAGGTCTAGTATCATGTTTTAAATCTGGATAAGGTGTAATGACATACAACCTAATACATTTTCAGAGATGTTTTGGGAAAGGGAGGGGAGGGATAAGGGTGGGTAATTGAGGGCCCACTCTTGGGGGTAAATCTAATCTTCAGAATCTATATAGATATAATATATTATTTAATATATTATATTATTAATATATATAATATATTATAAATATATTATAA
>PVKS010051778.1:0-11034 GCA_004027875.1 Aplodontia rufa | reverse complement strand
GTGAGGGGGGCATCACTCCAGGAATTTTCCTGGTTAATATGACTTTTCCATAGGTAAGGAATTCAACTGAGATTTTCAGTATGGTTGGAACCTCTGACAAGGGCCCAGGACAATAGGTTCATTAGGGCCCGAGTCTGTAGATTTTGAAACAGTGAGTAGGGGGTTTGCTGCCTGGCTGAGTGGCTACTGGTAACTTTCCACAACCATCAAAATCCATCCCACTGCCCGCATACTATGCTGCCTAGAAATTTCTTTCACCAGATCAGGAAGTCAGAAATAGGCAGCCAGCCAGCAGGCAGTATGCCCAGGCCCTCAGGGAAAGGCTGGACAAGGTGGTGGTAAAAGCCCCAATGTCCCATTTAGGGCCAGCATCTGGGGGACATCTGACTGGAGGGCCCTGTCCTCCTCGTTGTAGCAACTTTCCTAGTGTCCTCTTCTGCACACAAATGCAAGGAGTCTTTAGACAGCTGCCCTCACTTGGACAGTCTTCCCATGTCTGGCTTGTTTTCAATGACAGATGTCTTCAGGGCTCAAGGGTCCAGTGGCAGGAAACGGCAACCCCTGAGAGCTTCAGCCTACAACTGTGTCTGTCTCTTGTCCCTCCTTTTCTCCTTTCACTGGTCCCTTCAACTTTCCTCCCAGTCCCAGTTATGGATGCCCTGGGAGGCCACCCAGAGCAGGTGATCAAGGGAAGGCACAGGGCCTGCTGCCAATGTTTGTAACTTTTTCCTAATGTCTGTAGTGGATTGTATAATGAATTTATCTTTTAAAATAAGTTGCCTTGGTCTGGAGTGGTGGCTTGGCGGTTTGGGTGCTTGCCTGGCAAGCACGAGGACCCGGGTTCAAACCCCAGCACCACGTACACAACTAAGTGTTGGAGCAACTAAGGCCATGTGAAAAACTAAATAAAGTTGTTTCTTTCTCTGTCTCTCTCACTGTCCCTCTCTCTTTAAAAAAAAAAAAAAAGAATAAAATAAGTTGCCTTAACCAACTGGGATCACTATGGACATTTCAGAGCAAACAATGAAGGCCAGAAGAGCATGGAATAATATCTTTCAAGTGTTAAAAAATAACACTTTCACTCAAAGATAATATATCTGGCAAAACTTAGCTTCAAATGTGAAGGGGAAATTAATTACTTCAACGATAAACTCAAGCTAGCGAGATACATGAACACAAATCCTGCTCTACAGAACATTCTCAAAGATGTTCTCCATTCAGAAGATAATGCCAACAATATGCTAAATCCTTAAACAAGGGCGAGTCAATAATCATACTATAGAAACGTTGACTTTCATGATGGCTCAAAACTCTGTAATCGATACAAAGTCTGTGAATCAGCCTCCCATATCTATTCTATCCTTGAATGTGAACGGTCTCAATGCCCCAATTAAAAGACACAGACTGACCCACTGGATCAAAAAACAAAATCCAGCAACATGTTGCCTGCAAGAGACACATTTGACACTCAAAAATAGACACAGACTGAAAGTGAAAGGATGGCAAAATGTCTACCAGGCCTGTGGCCCAAAAAAGCAAGCTGGCGTAGCGATTCTAATTTCTGACAAAATTAATTTCCAACTAAAACTAGTCAGAAAGGAGAAAGAAGGTCACTTTATCATACTAAAAGGGATAGTTCACCAAGAAGATATAACAATAATCAACATTTATGCCCCCAATTACAACCCTCCCAAATATATGGAAAAAATACTTAATGACATTAATCCCCTCATTGATCTCAACACAATAATTCTGGGGGACTTCAACACACCATTATCAACTCTAGACAGATCATCAAAACAAAAAGTCAATAAAGACATCTCCAATCTGAACAACTCTATTAATCAATTGGGCTTAACAGACATTTACAGAATATTCCATCCTAAGACAGCTGAATTTACCTTCTTCTCAGCGGCGCATGGATCCTTCTCTAAAATAGACCACATCCTAGTTCACCAGGATAATCCTAACAAGTATAAAAAAGTGGATATAATCCCATGTACTCTGTCAGATCATAATGCTATGATCTTAGCAATCAACAATAAGAGAAACAACAGAAACTATACAAATACTTGGAAATTGAATAACTACCTCTTAAATGAAGGATGGGTAAAAGAGGAAATGAGAGCAGAGATTAAGAAGTTTTTGGAATTGAATGAGAATGAGGAAACAACATACTGAAACCTCTGGGACAGTATGAAGGCTTTCTTAAGAGGTAAATTTATAGCACTGAGTGCATACATCAAAAATCTAAAAGAGATCAGATTGATAGCCTTATGCTTCAACTCAAATGACTACAAAAGGAGGAACAGTCCAACCCTAAATCTAATGGAAGACGGGAAATTACCAAAATCAGAGCTGAAATCAACAAAATTGAGAACAAAAAACTTACAAACTATTAACAAATCCGAGTTGGTTCTTTGAAAGAATCAACAAAATCGACAGACCCCTTGCCAACCTCATCAAAAGGAAGAACGAAATGAAGCAAATCAACAAAATCAGAGACGAAAACGGGGATATCACCACAGACTCATCCAAGATACAGAAGATTATCAGAACCTATTTTGAAAACTTATACTCTGCCAAATTTGATAACCTGGGGGACATGGACAGGTTCTTGGACACACACGACATCCCCTCTTTAACACAAGAGGACATTGAAAACCTCAACCAACCTATCACAGAAGGCGAAAATGAAGCAGCAATCAAAGTTCTCCCAAAAAAGAAAAGCCCAGGTCCGGATGGATATATGGCAGAATTCTACCAAGCCTTCACAGAAGAACTAACACCGATCCTCTACAAGCTCTTCCAGGAAATTGATAGAGCGGGATCACTCCCAAACACTTTTTATGAAGCAAATTTTACACTGATTCCAAAGCCCAACAAAGGCACATCAAGGAAAGAAAGCTACAGACTAATTTCCCTAATGAACATTGATGTAAAAATCCTTAATAAAATTTTAGCTAATGGGATACAAAAGCACATTAAGCCCACATGATCAAGTGGGCTTTGTTCTAGGAAAACAAGGCTGGTTCAACATATGCAAATCAATAAATGTAATTCACCACAGAAACAGAATTAAAAACAAAATCATATAATCATTTCAATTGATGCAGAGAAGGCATTTGATAAAACTCAACACCACTTTATGCTCAAAATGTTGGAAAAGATAGGGATCAAGGGAAGATACTTTAACTATGTCAGATCCATTCATGACAGACCCACAGCCAACATTATCCTCAATGGAGAAAAACTGAAAGAATTTCCACTGAATTCAGGTACTCGACAAGGCTGTCCACTCTCCCCACTATTGTTCAATATAGTCCTTGAAACTCTTGCTGATGACATGATTCTATACCTAGAAGACCCATTAACATCGGTCAGAAAACTCCTAGAACTTATAAGTACTTTCAGTAAAGTAGCTGGCTACAAGATCAATTCCAGTAAATCACTAGCATTTCTTTACTCCAGCAACAAATCCACAGAAGAAGAAATCAGGAAATCTCTCCCATTCACCATCATTTCCAAAAAAATGAAATACTTGGGCAGTAACCTTACAAAGGATGTTAAGGACTTCTACAAAGAAAACTATCAAACACTAGAAAAATAAATTAAAGAAGACCTGAGTAGATGGAAAAACAACCCATGCTCATGGTTAGGCAGAATCAATATAATCTAGATGGCCATTCTACCCAAAGCCCTATACAAATTCAATGCAATCCCCATCAAGATACCAACAGCATTCTTCACAGATATAGAAAAAGCAATTCTCAAGTTCATATGGAATAACAGGAGACCCAGACTAGCCAAAATATTACTGTATAGAAAGGAAGAAGTAGGGGCTATCTCAATCCCTGACCTGAAACTATACTACCGAGCTGTAGTAGCAAAAACAGCATGGTATTGGTATCAAAACAGAATCGAGGATCAGTGGAATAGAATAGAAGATTCAGAGACAAACCCCCATATTTTAACTATTTGATATTTGATAAAGGGGGCAAAAGCATAGTGTGGAAGAAAGATAGCCTGTTCAACAAATGGTGTTGGACAAATTGGACAGCCATGTGTAGAAAGCTGAAGCTGGATCCTTTTCTTTCACCCTGCACAAAAATTAAATCTAAGTGGATCAAAGACCTGTATATTAAGCCAACAACTTTAAACTTACTTGAAAAAGAAGTAGGGTCAACACTACAGCTTATAGGAGTCGGCAGCCACTTTCTTAACAAAACTCCCATGGCTCAAGCTGTAAAATCAAGAATAAATAAATGGGATGCAATTAAACTAAAAAGCTTTTGCACAGCTAAAGATCTAGTCAAGAGCATCAAGAGAGAACCTACAGAATGGGAGAAAACCTTTTCCTGCTACACCTTGGACAGAAGACTAATATCCAGAATATACAAGGAACTAAAGAAACTAAACTCCAAACTCACAAATAATCCAATCAATAAATGGGCTAAAGAACTCAAAAAGAACTTCTCTCCAGTGGAAGTGCAGAAAGCCCATAAATATATGAGAAAATGCTCTACATTATTAGTTATAAGGGAAATGCAAATCAAAACTTCAATGAGATACCACCTCACTCCTATTAGAGTGGCAAAAATGAAAAATTCTAACAATAACAGATGCTGGAGGGGCTGTAGGAAAAGAGGAACACTGTTACACTGCTGGTGGGACTGCAAAGTGGTTCAGCCACTACGGAAAGCAGTGTGGAGAATCCTCAGAAAACTAAGGATGGAACCACCTTATGACCCAGCTATCCCACTCCTGGGTATTTTCCCAAAGAGTTAGAATCAGCATATTATAGTGATGTGGCTTCATCAATGTTTATAGCAGCTCAATTCACTATAGCTAGACTATGGAACCAACCCAGATGCCCCTCACTCGACAAATGGATACAAAAACTTTGGTATATATACTCAATGGAATACTACTCGGTCATTAGAGAAGACGACATTATGGCTTTTGAAATCAAATGGATGGAGATGGAAAGAATTATGCTCAGTGAAGTATCCCAATCTCAGAGACTCAAGGGCTGAATGGTATCTCTCATCTGTGGAAGCTAGAAAATATGGGGAAGCAGTATGTTAGACGACTAAGCTAACAGTAACTTCAAATTGTATGATTTTCAACGCAATAGGGGGAAGGCTCCCTAGGTTACTAGAAGGCGTAGGATGGGGGATGGGGAGGGGAGAGGAAGTAGGAAGAATTCCTAGGAGACTGGAGAGTGGGAATATGGGGGAACCATCTCAGAAGCAGATATCATTCCTCCATGAGATACCCATTTAATGCAGGAGTTCTTCTGGGGGAAACAGCAACAGGGGAAACTCAAGCTGGGCATCCACAATTTCGCATTAGCCCTGGATAACTAAGTTTATATACATTGACTATTGATGGTTTGATAATGTTTCCCCCTCAATTGTATCTCTATTTCCATCAAATAAAAAAAATAAAATAAAATAAGTTGCCTTTGGGGCTGGAGCCGTGTGGCTCAGTAGTTGTGATGCTTGCCTGGCATGCGCAAGGACAAGGTTCAAGCTCCAGCACCATGCGCACAGTGGTGTGTTGGAGCAACGAAAGCCGCATGAAAAACTAAACAGAATTGATTCTCTCTTTCTTTCTCTCTCACTGTCCCTCTGTCCTTAAAAAAAAAAAGTTGCCTTCAAGAGATGCAGGATGGAAGCGGGTATGCCTTAGTAATGCCTCTCAATCTCTCTAGAAAAGCTCCAGGGGCTGGAGTGGGGGGCAGTTGTGCTGCCTTCTTGGCATGCGTAAGTACGTGGGTTCAAACCCCAGCACTATGTGCTCAATGAAGTGTTGGAGGAGCAGAGGCCACATGAAAAACTAATTCTCAGGACTGGAGCGGTGGCTTGGTGGTTGCTGTGCTTGCCTGGCATGCGCACATACACGGGTTCAAACCCCAGCACCCACGCACACAACTGTCAGAGCAATGAAAGCCATGTGAAAAACTCAATAAAAATTGATTCTCTCTCTCTCTCTCTCTCTCTCGCTGTACTTCTCTCTTTAAAAGAAAAAAAAAGAAAAAGAAAAACGAAACTGTATGCTCATTGATTATTATCTTCCTACTTCCTTTTTAAAAAAGGAAAAACTAATTCTCTTTTCTCTCTCTCTCACTGTCCCCTTTCTCTTTAAAAGAGAGAGAGAAAGAGAGAGGCATGGATGATTGAAGCGGGTATATTTTAGTAATGCTTCTCTCAATCTCTCTAGAAAAGCTATGGAGGCTGTAGCTGGGGACAGCGGTTACAGTGCTTGCCTGGCTTGCATGAGGACCTGGGTGGAACCCCCACAACCACACATACAACGAAGTGTTGGAAGAACAAAAGTCCATGAAAAACTAAATACAATTGGTTCTGTCTTTCTGTATCTCACTGTCCCTCTGCCAAAGTCCGGGATTTGCAGTCATGAGCCACGCTGGAGTCCCTCCACTGCTCACAGCTGAGGCCAGAGTGTCAAGGATGTAGGACAGCTACTGCCAAACTCAGATGGACCCACACAGCTCACACCCGCCACAGGACATCTGCATCACAGAGCCCAATCTGCTGGGAACCATGTGACCACACTTGTGATAAATTAGCCAACTCCACCGAGGACAGAGGAGGGACCCCAGGATCTCCAGGGCACCATGAGGCAATTGGCCATCCTGGCAGCTGCTCTGGGACTACCTGGTCCTTCACCTGGAATTAGATGGCCAGCACCCAATTGGACTCAGGACTGACTTCCTGCAGGCTGGATGGGAAGGTGCACTAATGGGTGCTCATGGGGACAGGGGAGGTGGGCACAGAAAACAGAATAAGCTGCAGACCCCCACTCTGAAGAAACATGGGTCGATCTGACTCCCTGGCTCAACCACCTAGTGACACACGAACCCACAAGAGGGGAGAGAGGACTCAACGTGGCCCAAGGAAGCTCTGACCCACTGCACCCAAAGACCTCCTGATGACTCCACGAAAGGTGCCATCCTGAGCACAGCGGGGGCACTGCTGAGAGAAGTGTCCCACACAGGGATGGCCCTGGTGTCCTTCCCACATTCAGACAGAACTGGTGATTACACTGCTGCGGACTCTGACCTCACGTCACCCACCCAAACACTTCTGTGTCCTCGCCAACCTTGCCACAGGTGCAAGCGTTTACTTCATGGCTCTCCCACACTTCAGGTGAAGAAGAGGCCGGGATCCACAGCCGCCTCCTACTTGCTGGACCTGTGGGTCCGCTCTCTCCCACTGATCTCATTCTGATATTCCTGTCTTCCTGTGTTTCTCAGAGGGCATCCAGCCCACAACGGCCTTCCAGTCCTTCCAGTGAATCAGGGACTTATCGAGGACCTCAGAGAGACCTTGCACAGAACCAAAGCATCTCATGGACAGCGAGGATGGGAGAGGCACCCTGATCAGCAGAAGGTATCGAGTGGTGAGACCTCGTGGACCCTGGTTCCTGGTACGAGTCAGGGCCCCCAGTCCTGCGGGGGAAAGTTAGGAAGTAGTAATGGGTGCTGGAATGCAAACCAGTGAGAAGGCAGGGTCACGGCTTCTCTTTAAATTGCTTTCAAGGGGGCTGGAGCAGTAGCTCAGCAGTTACAGAGCTTGCCTGGCATGCGTAAGGACAAGGGCTCAACTCCAGCTCCAAGCACACACCAAAGTGTGGGAGCAACGTAGACCACACGAAAAACTTAATAAAATTGATTCTCTCTGTCTCACTTGAAAAAGTACACTAGAAAGTAAATTGCTTTTAAGGCTGACGAATAATGGAGTAACGTATAGAAAAGTAACAGTGCGGTAACCCTGAGAGTATGCAGGTGGAAACAGGGACCTGGACAGAAGCACAAGAGGGAAGGATCACGGGGCAAGTCCCCACAGGTCAGCAGGGTCACTGTGATTAGGGCCACAGTTTCCCAGTGCGCTTCAGAAGGGAAATGTCGTCACAGCGCAGGTGACCAGGTGAAGTCTGCCTGGACGTTGACCTCAGCTCCTGCATTTACACAGGGTCCACTCCCAGGAGAAGGCCTCCTCCCATGGGAGGACCAAGCAGGGTCCACAGCTGCCCCGCCCACGAGGAGGTGGGGTGAGCATCTGATTCAGAGGCTGCAGCAGGGGAGCCCCACTCTGGGGACATCAAATAGCAATGAATCTGGAAGCAGTGCGGCTTCCCTGTGCTCTCTGCCTGAGCCTCCCCTGCTTTCACTCGTAATAAAGCTCTCTTGCCTGGCCTTCAAATTCGGGACAAAAGAACCCGGTCTGGAGCTCCAGCCCCACAGTCCCTGTGAGATTTGCTATGCTCATTTCTGCTACCAGGTGGCACTACTGCTGAAACAGGAGGAGCGCCAGGGCCAGGGACCTTGACTCAGCACAAGCAGGGTCCTTGGCTGAGTGACAGAGGAGAACTTGGGCACGCACCAGGCAGAGGCATAGACAGGTTGATTGAGGAAAGCAGATAAGGTTCAAGGGGAAATGCCGCCCCTGGAGAGGGAGAGGCAGCAGACCTGGGCGTGGCCTCCTACAGGGACAGGAGCTGGGGCTGGACTGGAGGAGGATCCAGGCTTGGAGAAGGCAATGTCCAGCCAGGGTTCCTTTTTGCAGGCAAGGTCAAGGGGCACAGATGCAGCTGGGCAGGTCAGGAATGCTTGTTGAGTCCTTCAGAGAGCCAGGGTGTTTCCTGCCCTCCAGGGGCTCAGCAGTGGACCCCTTGGTTCCACCCCAGCACTGGGCACAGGATGGAGAGGAATTGCTCCAGGATCCATTCTTCCCAGCCTTGCCATCTCTGTGTTAGGTCCCTCGAGGGCCCCTGCCAAGATTCTGCCCTGCAGTCTCGTTGGAGAAGAGGGAAACAGAAGGCTGGGGTGTGGCTCAGTAATGGAGCACTTGCCTGGCCTGTGCATGACCTGGGCTTGATCCCCAGTGCTACAGAATAGAGAAGAAAGGGGTCAGCAACCTCCCGTGTCCCTGAATGGCCCCTTTCTGTTCCCCAAATCCCAGCCAAGTTATGGTTGAGAGCGAGGCTGGGCACAACACTCAGACGTGGGTGATGCTGAAGGACTTGGACTTTCTCTCAGGCACACTGGGAACCAGGGCCACGTGATCTGGGAAAACTGTGTCTATAGTCACCAGGACAGCTGCTCCCTGGGATGCAGGTCACACAGCTGCCAAGGGAATGGAGACTGGTGACCACACTGGGCCTGCTGCCTAGGTGGGACGGGCCTGGGACTGAGGGCATAGTGGGGAGGACACCTTCACTCGGCCAGTGACAAGGACCATGGACAAGGACCATGAGGAATGGAGGTGCTGCTTTGTGAGGCACCCTGGGTGACAGAGGTGCCACTGCTCCAGTCTATGGCCTCCAATCTCCTGGGGCAGTCTTTGCTCTCCTGTGAGTTTTCTCCAATAAACCACATGTCTCGCACCTGATCCCAGGCACATCCACCTGCCTGTGTCAGCCTGCCCTGGCACAACTGAGCTGCGGAAGTGACAGGACCCAGACTAATAAGAGCTTCCTCTGGTAGGGACCCAGCTCCAGGACAGTCAGCCCAGCAGATGCTAACCTGCACCCCCATACCTCAGAACCCCAAAGCCCTTGTAAAAGGGTAGAGACCCTCTGATGTAAAACAAATATATTTAAATTTGAGAATGCTAAAATGGATGGAAATAAAATCCTTGAATTGTGCTGTGGTAAATGGACAGAAATAGTCAAGGTCATCGGGACTGTCTCTGTGCAGTCAAGGTCATCATGACTGTCACTGTGTAGTCAAGGTCATGGGGACTGTCTCTGTGCAGTCAAGGTCATCGTGGCTGTCTCTGTGTAGTCAAGGTCATTGTCATTGTCTCTGTGGAGCAGTCCTCTGGAGCTGCCAGTTTCAGATATGGATGGTTGAGCTCCCCGCCTAGCCTGCCCTGCTAGCCCGCCAGGTGCAATTTCTAACAGATAACTAAAACTTGCTGTCTGCATTTCTTGGAGAAAGACCCCTTTTGTAAGCCTGTTTGTAAGCCTGCCAAATTTTTCCTTTAAAAACAGTCTGCTTGAGTCCCTCGGGGCTGCTGCTCTCCCTGAACGTTGCTTTCGAGAGGCAGCACTGGTGCACCAGCCTGTGTCTTCTCTTTTCTGTTCCTTATCTGTCCCTAAAATAGACTTTTTTTTCTTTTCTACTCTGCTCTCTGGTGGTCTCGCTATGCATCAATAATTGAACCCCACAACAGCCTTAGGGCAGGGATTGTCCCCCCCACTGAGGCTGGGACCCCAGGAAGGAATGCCCCCTGCCACAGGTCCAGGTAGACCGCATCGCTGTCCCTGGGCACCAGTGCCAGAAGCGTCACTTGTTAGGGCCAGGAGAGGCAAATGCACCCCTTGGCTGCCCCAGGGGCCAGGCAGGGGTCTGTCTTGAGCACATGAGCCTGGAGTGGGGGACTCTGGGGGACAACTCAGGTTCCTGGCTCAGCCGAGCTGCCTTCAGCCCTGCTCCTACAGCAAGCAGCACCTGGAGCCTTCAGGGCCCTCAGAGCCTACGACTCTCAGCAGGGCCTTCTCCAGGGCTACACCTGGGGGGGTCAGTCGGCTTGGGCTGCCCAGTGTGCTCAGGTGACCATGGCACACAACATACCTTGGCATAATTCAGGTCCCAGCAGAAGTGACCAGAGGACTGGATGCTACCAGCTCCAGCCTCAGCCTCAAACTGACCCTCAGCCCAGGGACCTCTGTCCTTCCTCCTCCTGGCCCAGCCAGCAGGACTCTCTGGCCCACCTCTCTCCACTCTTGATAGTTGAAGCTGAAACAGCTTTGAAATGACAAGTGACATCCTGGTGCCTGCTTTCTGCCTCCTGCTCTTCCTCCTGCTCAGAATGAAAAGTGAAACCTACTGCCTGGCTGAGTCTGCGCACGTCCACCCGCCGGCTAGGCTCTCGTGTCTCAACGGTCACACAGGTCAAATCAGCAGCAGAGTCCTCAGAGGAGGTCCAGACAAGGAGGTGGAGTCCCGTTTATCAAACCCCGACAAAACAAACAGCAGAGGTTACAGGGAGGTCTTACTGAGCT
>PVKS010051777.1:0-11008 GCA_004027875.1 Aplodontia rufa | reverse complement strand
GTGTGTGTCCAAGAACCTGTCCATGTCCTCAAGGTTATCAAATTTGGTGGAGTATAAGTTTTCAGAGTATGTTCTGATAATCTTTTGTATCTTGGATGAGTCTGTGGTGATATCCCCATTTTCGTCTCTGATTTTGTTGATTTGCTTCCTTTCGTTCTTCCTTTTGGTGAGGTTGGCAAGGGGTCTGTCAATTTTGTTGACTCTTTCAAAGAACCAACTCTTAGTTTTATTAATAGTTTGTATAGGTTTTTTTTGTTCTCAATTTCGTTGATTTCAGCTCTGATTTTGGTAATTCCCTGTCTTCTGTTAGATTTAGGGTTGAACTGTTCCTCCTTTTGTAGTCATTTGAGTTGAAGCATAAGGCTATTAATCTGATCTCTTTCTGGATTTTTGATGTATGCACTCAGTGCTATAAATTTACCTCTTAAGAAAGCCTTCATACTGTCCCAGAGGTTTCAGTATGTTGTTTCCTCATTGTTGTTCAATTCCAAAAACTTCTTAATCTCTGTTCTCATTTCCTCTTTTACCCATCCTTCGTTTAAGAGGTAATTATTCAGTTTCCAAGTATTTGAATAGTTTCTCTTGTTTCTCTTATTGTTGATTGCTAAGATCATAGCATTATGATCTGACAGAATACATGGGATTATATCCACTTTTTTATATTTGGTAAGATTATCCCAGTGAACTAGGATGTGGTCTATTTTAGAGAAGGATCCATGCACCATTGAGAAGAAGGTAAATTCAGCTGTCTTAGGATGGAATATTCTGTAAATGTCTGTTAAGCCTGATTGATTAATAAAGTAGTTCAGATTGGAGATGTCTTTATTGATTTTTTGTTTTGATGATCTGTCTAGAGTTGATAATGATGTGTTGAAGTCTGCCAGGATTATTTTGTTGAGATCGATGAGAGGATTAAGGTCCTTAAGTATTTTTTCCATATATTTGGGGGGGTTGTAATTGGGGGCATAAATGTTAATTATCATTATATCTTCTTAATGAACTGTCCTTTTTAGTATGATAAAGTAACCCTCTTTGTCCTTTCTGACTAGTTTTGGTTGGAAATTAATTTTGTCCGAAATTAGAATCGCTACGCCAGCTTGCTTTTTTGGGCTGCAGGCCTGGTAAACGTTTTACCACCCTTTCACTTTCAGCCTGTGTCTATTTTGAGTGTCAAATATATCTCTTGTAGGCAACATATTGTTGGATTTTGTTTTTTGATCCAGTGGGTCAGTCTGTGTCTTTTAATTGGGGCATTGAGACCATTCACATTCAAGGATAGAATAGATATGGGAGGCTGATTCACAAACTTTGTATTGATTACAGAGTTTTGAGTCATCTTGAAAGTCAGTTTTTGTATAGTATGAGTATTGACTCGCCCTTGTTTAAAAATTTAGCATATCGTTGGCATTATCTTCTGAATGGAGAACATCTTTGAGAATGTTCTGTAGAGCAGGATTTGTGTTCATGTATCTTGCTAGCTTGAGTTTATCTTTGAAGTATTTAATTTCCCCTTCACATTTGAAGCTGCATTTTGCCAGATATATTATCTTTGGGTTAAAGTTGTTATTTTTTAACACTTGAAAGGTATTGTTCCAAGCTCTTCTGGCCTTCATTGTTTGCTCTGAAAAATCCAGAGTGATCCGAATTGGTTTGCAATCAGGGCATAACTAAAGCCTTATCTTTATGCTACTCTAAAGTTTTCCCACTCTTCTGCTTGCCTTTCAGGCTCTGCCAAATACAAGTGATGCTGACTGACTCCATTTCCCTATCAAGTTGTGAAAAAGAGTTTTTCCTTTGTCTCATTTGGGAGGCTTTATTTATTTGCACATTACCGTTTTTGGATAGATATTTTGGTGGCTTCCTACATGACCTATGTTAAAAGTGTCTATGAGAAACTTGCATTCACGATTATATTCTTTTTATGTGTCCTTTTTTTCTGTATATACTAATGAAAGTTTTGCCAAACACCTGCCCTGTTTAAAATAGAATTAAGGTAAGTATAAGGAGACAATTAACATTCTCTGGTCATTTAAAATCTGTATCATGTTTTCTTATAAAAACAAAATATTTTTTTGAAATAGTAGTACAGGGGTGAGGGTCAGAATATGTGCATATAATGAACTGAACATAAATTTAAATTTTTTCTTTTTTGCAAACTTGAAAGCTAATCAAGTTCTAAAATCATATAGTCCATTTTAACTACATTGATGCTTTTTGCAGGATAGTTAACTAATACATTCTTGCTGGACTCTTATATTGGGTCATGCAGTCAATTTTCCTTCATAGAGTCTTAGCTTTGTCTAAGCACAAATGATCATGGCAAATATGGACAGATACTATTCTCTGGCAAGTGAGATCTGGCTGCCAGAAAACAAGAAAAACCAATCCATAGTTCAATTTTTTTTCTTTCGCGGTGCGGGGGATAGAACCCAGGACCTAGCACATGGTAAGCAGGTGCTCTACCACTGAGCTACACTCCCAGCCCAGTTCATATTTTTATCGAATCACTAAGCATTTCCATACATTCTTTCTGGATAGAGTTATCAGTTATAGATTATATACTCTTTTACCAGAGAGATCTAACTATATTTGAGTTTACTGTGTTTTAATTCTGTGTGCCTCAGTGGTCAAGTTCCTTATATTAGATAATGCACACTCTCTACAAGTACAGATCCCTTGTTCAATTTACCATTCTAACCTATTGCCATTCCTTATCTACTTTATCTGTTCAAGTGCTGCCATCTTTTAAGATAACATTAAATTGCAATTTACCTAGTTACATATCACAGATTCCCAGTTGTGCTCAGAGACAGCTTTTTCTATTCAAGTCTACAGCATTTATAACTGATAATGTCAAATAGCATTCCTAAAATTGGGCCAATTATTTTTGAAATTAGGAACAATGTCTTTGCATGTCTTTAGATCTCATGTAGAACACTGTACCACCATATCCTTGCTTGTGTGTTGAGTTGAATGGAAATGTGTTTTATGTAAATGTGTTTAACTTTGGCTTATAATTCTCTGTGCCCCCAGTGTTTAGGTTGGTTACTAATGCAATGCAGGTACTCACTAAAATAGTTTTTGGCTTATTAGTTGTTAAGGATCCACTTGCTTAGTCATAGCCTAGGGACTAAGAAATTTTGATAACTAAAAGGTGTCACAAAGTGATGTTTGTAAAAATTATGTAGGTTTATCTTTATGTATTTATGTACACATGTATGTATTTTAATTATGAGTCTCAGTTCATGATCTTTACTCCTTATATTCCTTGTTGGAAAATGGAGAAGGAATCTAGTCAAATGAATGAAAAACCTATCTGTTGAAAGAAGGATCTCATCATTTAAGTTACTCCTTTTCTTTTTATGTTCCATTAACATTTAATTTTACATCTATTCCCTAGAGACATCATCAATGACTTATAGATTATTTAGGATAGTTATATTTTTATGGAAGATCACTGGAAAATTTCATGCACATGTACATTAATTTATTTCCTTATTGTTTACTTCTAAAAGGGCGGAATCATTATCTTTCTTCATATTATTAGCTTTTTGCAATTCTTATCATTAACACTTGTTTCCATATGTAAGATTCCTTTAACAATTTTGCTGTGGGAGGATTTGTCATAAGGAAGCAAAGATCCAACATTTATTGAATGTCTAATACATACTAGTCATTGCATTTACTTATCTTACTGAACTCTTTTGATAACCTCAGTATTCTGATTTAATGTTAGAATTTGATTTTAAAAAGAGGTTTTAGAATTGAAAATGGCTGTTCAAAGAGGTTAAATTAGTGAATTGACTGTTTTTATTCATTTATTATTCTTGGTTAGATTGTGCTACATTTTTAATGAAGTAGATAAACAATTACTATGACTGTTTGTGTCTAAATAGATGTGGGTACATGCAGACTTAGAAATAAGTAACTTAAACAGAATTTTTATTTATTTATTTTTTGGTCTGCAGATTGGACCCAGGGTGCTGTATTACTGAGCTCTATTTTCACCCCTTTTTATTTTTATATTGAGAAAGGGTCTCACTAAGTTGCTGAGGGCTTTGCCAAGTTGCTGAGGCTGGCCTTGAACTAATGATCCTCCTCCCACAGCCTACTCAGTCGCTGTGATTACAGGCATACACCTCTGTGTCTAGCTATTTTTTTATGAGTTTTAATGTTCCATTCAAATAATTGGGTGTCCCTTTCTAAATGTCTTAGGCCTACTGGAGAAAAACCAAGAAAACGATTTACCTTCATTACCTTGAGGGCCATAGTAATTCCTTCTTCAGTGATAACTAACTCAAATTTTAACAGCATGATACAGATCATTATTACACACTTGCTCACCCCTACAAAATCAAGCTTTTAAATAAGTTTTATGGCAAGTAGAACTGCAAGCATGACAGGTTATAACTTCACTAATATAGTAAGCACCATTTCTTACCAAGTCTCTTTAGCAGAGCATTAAAAGGATTTTAGCATTAAGTGGGCCACTACTAAAATACTCAAGAGATATACTGCTTATCTATGCCAGAATAGGCAAGAAACATATATTAGTGGATAACTTGCTTACTCTTGCAGAGTTCTGTTTGTCAAATGTAAAGTAATCCCAAATCATAAATGATTAAGGAAGAATAAAATGAAAATTATCTAGATTCTAATTAAAATTTAAGTTATTCGAGCATTAAATGTACTGGTTCAGTATTCTTTACTGTATATATTATTTTCCTCTTTATCTGGTCTAATAATATCAAGTAATGACAAGGTCTGTTCATTAATATTTTGCTTAACATATAGGGAAGTTATCAAAGAAATATAGCAAACTATAAATGAAAAAGAAACCATGGCCTTCTTCCTTTAGGAACTTAGTCATTACTGGAAAATGAGTTTTACTATGTGGAATTTATATAAAGTGAAGGATTGAATAAAACATCATCACTAAAGAAATCCAGAGGCAGGAGAACACAGTGTGAAAAAGAGGGTGAAGAAGTTGATAGAGGCATCAAAAGTGAAACATGATATACAATCTTCAATTAGAGAGACCTACCCACAATTGACCCTTGAGTTTATTGTATTTTAGTTGTGCCTCAATGGGTCATGCACCTCAAGTAAGACAATGCTCACTCTCCTCATGTACAATGCATATTGTAAGAGCAATTATATCATAGTGGGAAGGTGAAATACAATAATGCATTAGAAATGCTTTCTTTAAGCTGGGCATGGTGGAACACAACTATAATCCTGGAGACTTGGAAGGCTGAGGCAGGAGGATCACAATTTCTAGGCCAGCCTCAGCAAGTTAGTGAGACCCTGTCTCAAAGGGTTGGGGATGAGGTTATTTGGCTCAGTGGTTAAGTTCCCCTGGGTTCAATCCCCAGTACCAACATAACAAAAGAAACAAAACAAAACCCTGGTTTCTTTATGGCATATAGTAAATGTTCAATGTAAGTTATCTATTATTGATGTTATAATTATTGAGAGAATAGTATTTGAGATTGATTTTGAAGTTGTCAATCGATTTACACCAGGTTTACATTAGTTAAGGTGGAAAGAATAAGGCAGGTGCCTTTGGTTCCAAAATAGTTAAAACTTGTGTTTGTAAGGAACACCAAACATGAAAGCTGATTTGCCACAATAATTTACCTTGAAGTGGTGCTTTACAGTTTGGAGAACAGTTTTATAAGCATAATGACATTGCTTTCTTTTAATATTTTTTTGGTTGAGCTGGGCATAGTGGCAAATGCCTGTGATCCCAGCTACTCAGGCAGCTAAGGCAAAAGGATCACAAGTTGGAAAGCAGCATCAGCGAGTTAGTGAGACATTCTCTCAAAATAAAATAAAAAAGGGCTGGCAATGTAGCTGCATAATACAGCACTATGTAGATGTACATGGCCCTGGTTTCACTTCCAGCACTATGGGAGAGAGAGAGAGAGAGAGAGAGAGAGAGAGAATAATGTGAGTTCAAGTTTGTTCAACATTCTTTCAACTGAATTAGTTTGCTCAAGGGACAAAATGGGAGTTCGTGTTTGGAGAAAAGGGTCAGTAATTTCATTATGATTTTGATTGTCAATGCAGAGTTAAATTGAATTGGTGAGTGCAAGAGTAACTGGTAATAAGGAAGTTCAGATTAAATCTTTAATCATTAATGTTGGAAAAACTGCAAGAAACTATAAGTATAGGGTCCCATTCCATGATCTTGATTGCAGCATCTCTAGGGTAGGAGCTCAGAAATGTTTGTTTAGTGTGTTTGATGCTAGGGAAACTGTCTGATATAAAGTAGATAGCAGGGTACCATTGGGAACAAAGACAGAATTCAACTGAAAATTTATACGATGAACAGCAGAAGAAATAGACAAGGAGGACACAGTAGTTATTAGATGATAAAAAGCAACTGAGTACTTCTTACAGAACACTATTTTCCCAATTTCCAAGTAATATTTGAAAGGGCTGGATCATTGAGTTGAGAAACACATGTTCTAGCATGTGTTTTTCCTTGTCTTTGATTCTTTAGTAAAGGAAAAGTGGTTAAAGGAAGTGAATTTCAAGCTAGTTACCTTCAGCTAAACTATGGGAATCCTCCCCTCCACATTAGTTAGCTTCAACTGCCCAGATGCTTGGGAACCTATTTGCCCCCACTCTCTCCTATCTTCCAATTATGGAAGTGGCCTAAGTGGTATAGTACAGATGGGCAATGAGCCCACACTCAAAATATAGAAGAGTTACAGGATGGGAATGCTACACCCATAGCTGCTTAAAAACTAAGAAGAGTTGTGCCTATCAAGTAAAGACCAGGAGAGCCTGAAGGTGCCTGGCTTAATAGGTGACCACTTACTCAGCTCCCATCTGGCTCCTTTAGGCTGATACAAATAATACCCATTTTTTGGGAGGCCTAGTGGTCAATTGGGTCTGGCTTTGGTCTTTGTTCTTCAAGTCTAGTTCTTTTGGTTGTTTATACCACACTTCTTAAATCTTTTCTTCCTCTCTTTCCTTTCTATCTGCTTCTGCAAAGACAGCTTCAAAGACTTCTCTAATCTTAGAGTATACTCTGAATCTCATTCGTCATGGTTTTTATTATTTTAGGTCATTTATAACAGTCTGAATTAAATATATTCTCTAGGAGTTCTCATTAAAAGATTTCTGAAAGGAAAGTGCTTTCAAATGGAAAAAATGTCAGGCTTATGACTATATAGGGAATATTGTAATGTTTCCCACAAACGTTGGGAAAATATATAATCATAGGGGCTACTGCACTGTACTATGAAGAATATAATTAAAATTATCTACAGCAATCATTGTCCTCTTTCTGCATGTAAAGGGTTTGCTGATTTGAAAATAAAACAGATATCACCATTTCCCCATGCTTGCTTTATATAACACTGAGGTTTTAAATAATACATCACTTTATTTAAAATCTATTTACATGGTAATTGCCACTGTATAATGTATGAAAGATCACTTCACCAAGTTTAAATCTGGTTTGCACTGTGGGTTTGACATATATTTTATTATTTTAAAAAAGCCTCTTAAATTACCTTTTGTGTATTTCTAAAATACAAGTAACTATTTTTAGAAAAATAATCATGAACTCTAGCTGTTGCTAACCTGTCTTGTGATCTTTTGCTTTCTAGATTTGGTTGCCTTTCTGAAATGCCATTCTGCTTCTTCAAAAATGTAGGTAGCAACAGGAGATTTAAATACCACCTAAGAGAATGTTATTTTTTAAATCCTGTTTTGAATTTCTTACATGATAAAGCAGACTTTCAAAACTCCTGCTTTAAACATTTTATTTCGTATAAGGCAAAACAACTGTTAAGAAGATTTTTTTCAAAATGTCATTAATTACTTCCTCATTACGGGGCTCTCTGCATTTATCTATCCCCCCCATGGTAACTTCTGTTTCTTACCCTGTCCTCTGGTCTTGCTCCTTTAGAGATAGCAATACCATTTAGTATAGGGTGATTTTGTTAGTTTATCTGTTGCCATCACTAGTATTAGCTGTCAAATATCATATGATCTTCTCAGAGCCCTTGCACATAGTAAGGATTAAATTAATATTTGTATATAAGTTCACCACTATGATTGACAGGAAATAAGACAGTGTCTAACTTTTATGATTTATATATAAGATGTCTCCCTCAAAGCTCATGTGTGAGACAAGGCAAGAAAGTTTAAAGATGAATGGATTGGTTTCCAAGCACTTAACTTAATCAGTGAATTAGTCCCTTGATAGGGATTAACTGGGTGGTAACTGTAGGCAGGCAGGGTGTGGCTGGAGGAGGTGTGCCTTTGGGGTATATAGTTTGCCCATTGTGAGAGGAATCTCTCTCTGCTTTCTGGTGCAAAATCCTGAGCAGCTTTCCTTTGCCATGCCCTTCTGCCATGATGTTCTGTCTCACCTCAGGCGCAAAACAGCATAGCTGGCTATCTATGTGGTAAATCCTCTGAAACCATGAGCTGCAACTAAACTTTTCCTTCTGTAACATAATTCTTGTCAGGTCTTTTGGTCATAGTGGCAAAACAGCTGACTAAAATAGAAATTGGTACTAGAATAGGGCCATTGGTGTGATTAACCTGACCGTGTGGTTCAGAAGCTTTTGGAGCTCTTTGGAGTTTTGCGGGAGGAATTTTGAGACATTTATAGATGCAAGCTGGAAAGTTTTATACTGTTGTAAGCAGAGCTTAATGGGTGATTTGGGTGGAATCTCCAAGGGCCAGAATGCTGAAATAACTGGACAGTAAAGACTGAGCTCAAGAAGTTTCAGAGGAGAAGGAGGACTCTATTGGACATTGAATAAGAGGCCATTCATCTTATGTTCTGGCTAAAAAGCTGTCTATATTTTGCCCATGTACTAAGACTTTCTTTGAGACTGCATTTAAAGGTCATGGACTTCTAAATCTGTCAGAAGAAATTTCTAGGCAATGTAGACTTCAGGGGGTGGTATGGATATTGCTGCTAGCTTTTAGCCAAGTTTATTATGATAATCAGGAGCAAAAAGCAAAGCAGAAAGATTTGAATAAGCTTGAAGTTTGGCCAGAAAACTGTAAGTGCAATTTGGGCTAAGGAAATTGTGGTTGTTAAAGGGATTACAGCCACTAAAGAAACACTAATTACCTCACCCAGAAACAATAGGAAAGATGGCTCAAGGGGATCTCAGGAATTGGCAAGACCAGTCATTTCAAGCTTAAGGGCAGAAAAGTAAAAATTCCCTTGTTCAGAGACCAGTGGGGGACCCTACTTGCGTACATGACCAGACGTTCATTCAGAAGCTACTGCAGCCAGGGTCCCAGGAGGCTTGATTAGTGCCCAAGAAGTTGGCAGACCTTGGCCTCAACCATGTGGTGCTGGTTCTGCAGGACTGCAGGATGCTGCAGTTAGGGAGACATGGAGGCTTCAACTGAGATTTCAAAGAAAGGCCTGGGAAGCCAGACAAAGTACAGCAGGGTCAGATTCCCTGTGGGCTGCCCCTGATAGGCATTGAGTGGAGATGTGAAGAGGAAGCCAAAGCTGCAGTGGAGACCCCTAAGATGATTAAGAAATGACAGTGTAGTGGAACATCTGCCAAGGAAAGCTGCAGAAATTGAGCACAGACAAGCCAAAAGAGGCAATATGGCATGCTACCAAAAAATCCGTAGGTGCAGAACTCCACAAGACCCTGACAGAACATCAGGATGCCATGTGACCCAGATTCTGGATGTGAAATCACAGGATTTGTATGCCCACCTGTATTAAGGTCTCTACTTTGGAATGGAAATGTGTACTCTGTACTTCATATATTGGATATGTGTAACTTGCTTTTGATTTTTACAGGGTCTCATGCTGAAAGGTTGCCTTGAGTCTCAGGGGACACTTTGAACTTGGACTTTTAGGCAATGTTTGAACTATTAAGACTGTGGGGACTCTTGGAACTAGACTAAATTTGTTTTGCATTGTGAGATAGGCATGAACTTTTATGGGCTGGGGAAGGATGTTATGTCCTAGATGTGAGATGTCCCCCAAAATATCATGTGTGAGACAATGAAAGAAAGAAAGTGTAGAGGTGAATTTATTGGCTTATAAGCATCTTAACCTAATCCTTTAATTAATCAACTGAAGGGGATTAACTGGGTGGTAACTGTAGACAGGACATGACTGGAAGAGTTGGGTCATCAAGGATATGACTTTGGTGAGAGGAGTGTCTCTCTTTCTCACTCTGCTTCCTGGTGTGATGTTCTGAGTTGTTTTCTTCTGCTATCCCTCTGCTACAATGTTCTGACTCACCTCAGACCCAAAGTGATTGAATTGGTCATCTATGTTCTGAAACCTCTGACACTGTGAGCCCCAAATAAACTTTTCTTCCTCTAAATTAATTCTTGTCCGATATTTTGGTCACAGTGGTGAAAAATCTGACCAATCAGAGAGAGAGAGAGAGAGAGAGAGAGAGAGAGATTGGTTTTCCATTACTTTTTTTTTTTAATAATGAGAAAATTTCCAGAATACCAGAGGAAGGCTTTTTTCACACCAGCGTAGGCCATCTTACATATAAATTTTGTTTGGGAATCACCCCCCCTCCTATGCAGCTCATTTTTCACCATGTAATTAATTCTAACCCCATCTCCAGAGGTGAGTTTATATTTGCTTAAGCCAATTTGGGTGATATGCAGACCTCTGCCAGTGAGTTAAATTTGAAATTCAAGCTTAAGACAATTAGGGAAGTGACATTATTCTAGAGACTGGGCACATGATTCATTATTGCAAAAGGAAGAACCTATGTTCAATGCTTTGCAGGAAATGAACAAAGTCTGATAGTGAATGAGCAAGATATCACCTGGATGACATCTGATATCCATTTTAAGATCGAAAAGCAAGCTAGCTGGTGAGTAGAACTTACTTCATCTGGAATGCATTACTAAGAAGTTCATTGGGAAATTATTCCAGAGGCAGGCATTGATTCAGGTTTTCTGGGGCCTAAGATTAAGCAATTATAGAAGTTATAGAAATATGTATACAAAATTAGGCAAAAGCAGTCCTTCC
>PVKS010051776.1:0-11016 GCA_004027875.1 Aplodontia rufa | reverse complement strand
TACCTTGGACTAACTAAATCCATAGGGAAACTACACACAGGGTAACTACAGTTAGATATGATTATAGGAGCCAGATAGCAAATATATCTCGATCTACCAAAAATGTACCATTTTTAACTTGCTAGGCATTTCCTAGAAGCAACACACCCTACAGTCTGAAAAGGTGAATACAAGCAGCTGTTTCCAGTTCCAATGACATATCATTCTCACAAATAAAAACATTTTGAAAAAATGGACAAACACGTTTTCAACAGGAAATCATGGACTATCCGATAGGACATAGAAATTTTTTTCCTAAGCAAAGGAAACTACATGCTTAATACTATTTGTCACTTTTTTTTTAAAGAGAGAGGGACAGTGAGAGAGACAGAGAAAGAAACAACTTTATTTAGTTTTTCACATGGCCTCAGTTGCTCCAACACTCAGTTGTGTACGTGGTGCTGGGGTTTGAACCCGGGTCCTCGTGCTTGCCAGGCAAGCTCCAAAACCGCTGAGCCACCGCTCCAGCCCCTATTTGTCACTTTTAAAATAGAAAACTTTCAGAGACAAACACTAGGATAATGTGTTTCAGATGCATTTTCACTTATTATAAAAGGATTATGAAAAATGAATTATAGTTTTTAATGTTTTTTTCCTACTTTAGAACCAGAGAAATTCTAATTGATGAAGTATATCAATTATTATAAAAGCACTGAACTTTACGCAAATATTTCAGAGGTATTTTTACTTAATGTACAATTAGTCCACATATTTTCTAATTTTCAATAGGTTCCAAAATAGATGGGAGCGGGGCTGGAGTGATGGCTTAGCGGTTACAGCACTTGCCTGGCATGTGTGAGACTTGGGTTTGAACCTGAACACCACATTCACAACTAAGGATTGGAAAAACAAAAACTAGATGAAAACATAAAATTGATTCTTTCTCTCTCTCTCTCTCTCCCTCTGTCTTAAAAAAAAAAAAATAGAGGGAAGAACCCAATCTTAAACTGTTGTTTATCAAAAACTAGAAATTTTTTTCTGGGCATGGTTGTATGTACACACCTATAATCCTAGCAACTCTGGATACTGAGGCAAAAGGACTCCAAGCTAAAGCCCAGTCTCAGCAACTTTGGAAAACCTTCTCAAAATAAAAAATGAAAGACTGGGGGAGAAAAAGGACTGGGGTTATAGCTCAGTGGTAAAGTGCCCCAGGTTCAATCCCCAGTACAATGAAGAAAAAACGGTAAATTTTACATGAAACTGAGAGGGATTTTTGGATAGCTTTCTTTGTATCTTTGAAATAACATTTACAACACTGCCAAGTACTGTTAGCACAGACTTGTAAAAATGTTAAGTATGTTCATAAAACATATTAGGAGGCTGGAGCGCATTCTCAGAGTTTACCATGCCTGCCTGGCATGTACAAAGATGAGAGTTCAAACCCCAGCACCCTGTACACAATGAAATGTCTGAGCAACGAAAGGCATGTGAAAAACTAAATAAAATTGATTCTCTCTTAAAAAAAAAAAAAATATTAGGACGGGGAATGTAGCTCAGTGGTAGACCATTTGCCTAGCATGTGTGAGGCCCTGGATTCTATCCCCAGCACTGCCAAAAAAATAGTCTTAACTAAATTTTTTGAAATTCTCATTCTCCCTTACTAGATCAAAAACTCGTTAAAAGGAAACACCATGTTGATTTTAGAGTTGAATACTCAGTTGCTGGTATAGTTTCTGAAATATAGACATGATTACTCAATCCACACCTCTATTTATATTTACCGTAAACTATCATCTTCAATGCTGCCTCTCCTCCTTATCCTCCAGCAAAGCGCTCTCCAACTGTTTATAGTAACAACTGGGTCTACAGATATCTCTCAATATCAATATAAATCCCTCCAGCCCAACTGCTTTGAGAGATAAGAAACAAATTTCTACACATTAAAAATTTAGCTAATAACCATTAAAAAAAAACTCTCAGAGACAATAGAGGACCAGAGCTCACGTAGGGAGCATTCATCCCTTCCTGAATATAGTATATGTGGCCCTTAACATATACGATTTGGTTTAACCTCATAAAAATCTGGGTAAAATTACAAATTTTATAAATAAAATAACGGAGCAACTTGACCAAAGTCAAGCTGTGAGTAGAAGATTAACATCTAAACCTATGCTTTTCTAAATCCAAACACCACACATACCTTTACCAATGTAATGCTTCAGAGAAATTTATTTCAGCTCTCAGGATTAATTTTAAATCACAAAAAAATTGACAAATGATACATTATAAAATATATTAATAAACAAAACCCTTTCATTTTAAAGAAAATATGCTTGGGGCTGGAGCAGTGGCTCAGCAGTAGAGCGCTTGCCTGGCACACTCAAGGACCTCAGTTCAAACTCCAGCACCACATGTACAACTAAGTGTCCAAAAAGCTAAAACCAGATGAAAAAATAATAAAAATTAAAATTAAAAAAAAAGAAAGTATGCTCACCTGTCCTGCTTTACTAAACCGATGACCTGCCAATATCATATGAAATGCATATTTTCTAACCATGGGATTCTTCATGTTTATAAAGCAATGTGCGGCCTGTTCCAAAAGAAGTGCACTTCGAAGATCAGAATCCTATTGAAAGTTTAGAAGAAAAAAATGGTGAGTTTCACAAAATTAAAAGTAAACATGTAACTGTAAAATACATTTACTTCTTAGCTTACAACACATCCAACATTTAACTTAAGAGTATATGAGGGCAGAGATAAAGGGGCAAATCAAGTTTTACTCTTTCTCCTAAAAAAGCACAAATTTCACTTAAGAAGCCAAAACCCAAAAATTTCACCATGAAATATTTTGCTTTTCATAAGCAAATGCCTGATTATAATATGTACCATGTAATAAATCTCTGAAGAACTTCAATCCCTTCCCAAATGGACAAAAGGTGGGGCGGGGGGCAACAAAAACTGGAAATTTAATACAGGTACACTAATTAAAGATAAACCAAAAAACACAAGAGCACAGGGAAAAACAGACTTCCACTAATCTAATTTCTTGTAGAAATAAGTCTATGACTTCTAATAGCATATTTCCATCCACCCAAGACGCAAAAAAAAGATACAAAAGAACGTGCACAGATTATGAAACAATCTTATCTACTTATCTATTTCATTCTCTGTAAAGTTTTCTTGTATTTAAAGGAATTCTCAATTTTTGCTATAATTTTCCAGGTCAAATGACTGCTTTTATTAAAAAAATTCATGAAGATTATCTTTCAAGATTCTCTCTTCACCTGCTTTTCATAGTAGCAAATCATAAAACTCATATCAGTTTCCGCTTCAACTGACCCTTACCAACACAATGACTACAAAACTGCATCACTCAAAAGAACAACCTTTGAATGAAATCGTCACTTTACAAATAACTGAGAAAGAACTGAAAGCTGCTGATTAAGTATCAACAACCTTTCACTAAAAGTTTTTCTAGGTTTTCAGCTATTCTCAAGCTGAACTTACCATGCCCTTCCATGTGTTCTGCTGCCATTATTTTCCCCAGGGAAAGTCGAAAACAGAAAACATTTACTTTATTTTTTTTTTTTAATTTTTATTTTTTGAACAGACTTACAAGATTTTAACAATTTTACTTTAAATGCAATAATTTACATAAATTTTATCAAAAAGTGTTCACAGACCATTATTAAAACTATCTCTGTAGCAATCCTAAAATATTAAGAGCTGAAACACATCTGAGGAAACCACCTAGACGGCACTGAGTAACTGGTAGCTATTATTACTTCAAACCCCACATAAAAAAAAAAAACTAAATGATCAGATAATTTCTCTAAGAATTAAGATCCAATCTAGTTAAGGAGAAAAATCAGGAACTGATTCTTAATCAGGAGTGATTCTTTTTGTTTTTGTTTTTGTTTTTGTTTTTTTTAACAGAGAGGGACAGTGAAAGAGAGAAACAATTTTTATTTAGTTTTTCATGTGGCCTTTGCTGCTCCGAGACTTCATTGTATATGTGGTGCTGGGGTTTGAACTCACGTCCTGCACATGCCAGGCAAGCACTGCAACCTCCAAGCTCCAGTCTCAAGAGTGATTTTTAACCAAAGGTTTTCATCAGAATTACCTGGGAGATCTTGGGAACTAACATTTTTAGGAAAATCATTACTTTAAAAGAATTATTAAAATATATTCTTAAAGAATAAAAGAGGTTTCTTAAAATTATTTTTGGTACTGGGGATTTAACCCATGGGTGCTTAATCACTGAACCACATCCCCAGACCTTTTTTCTTTATTTATTTCTTTGAGACAGGGTCTAAGTTGCTTAGAGCTTTCCTAAATTACTGAGGCTGGCCTCAAACTTGTGATCCTCCTGCCTCAGACTCCCAAGTCGCTGGGATTACAGGTGTGCACTACCATGCCTGGCTAAAGAATAAATGTTTAAAGAAAACAGTGAACATCTTTCTTTCCCATCCACTGGCCAGAGGTAACTATTCCCAGGTTAGTGTGTGTGGGTGTCTCTCTCTCTCCACATATGTATATGCCTATCATAAATGTTTTTAAAAATATACAATTTTTATACTGTTTTGCTTCATTCAGTTACTATGGACATCTTTACAATACATCTACTTTTCTCATTTCTTTTAAATCTACACTGTATTCCATTACATAAATGTACTATAACTTATTAATATATTCCCCAATTAAATATTGTTTCATTTTTGTTACTAGAACAAATGGTTTAATAATTAATTTTATAAAAAAATTTTAATTATTCAAATGTTTTATTAGATTAATTTCTGGAAGTAGGACTACTAAGTTAATGAAAGATATATATATATACATATATATATATATATCCTAAATTTTAGTCAATGCAGCCAAACTGCTACCACAACAGGATACCATCAACAGAGAGTTCACATTTTCACTCCACTAAGCCAAAAACCCTTTTTTAAAAATTTCTGCCTATTTAATAAAAAAAAAAATGACACCTTGCTCCTTTAACATGCATAGCTAATATTCATAGTAAGGCTATTAATCATTTCATACACTTAGGGGACCTTAGTATATTTCCTCTGCATTGCCTAATAATACCTTTATGTAAATGGGTTTCATGATTTCCTACTTTGTCAGAGCCCTTCGGATAGTCAATTTCAGTCCTTTTTCTTTTCTTTCTTTCTTTTTTTTTTTTAAAGAGAGAGGGACAGTGAGAAAGACAGAGAAAGAGAGAAACAACTTTATTTGGTTTTACCCATGTCCTTTGTTGCTCCAACACTTAGTTGAGTATGTGGTGCTGGGGTTTGAACTCGGGTCCTCGTGCTTGCCAGGCAAGCGCTGAAACCACTGAGCCACCGCTCCAGCCCCCAATTTTAGTCCTTTTTCATACATGTTACAAATATTATTTCAGTTTCAACACAAAAGAGTTTACTCTTTTTTTTTTTTTTTTCAAGACTGAAGACCGAACTCGGGGCCTTGCATGTTCTAGGCAAGCGCTCTGCCACTAAGCTAAACCCTCAACCCCAAGAGTTTACACTTTTGTAGTAAAGTATACTATTTTTGCTTTTATGGCTTCAAGATATTGCATCAAACTAAAAAAGAATATTATCATTACCAGATTTTTTTAAATGTTCTCCTGGCATTTTCTTAGAGATAAACGTGTGTGTGTGTGTGTGTGTGTGCGCGCGCGCGCGCATCTTGTATTATACTGGCTTCTATTTTTATATGATCATATAATAAACAGGAACCCAACCCAAATAGGTGGTCAGATGTCACAATACCATTTATAAATAACCTAGCTTCCCTCACTAGTTTTAAGTGATACCTTAAATCATATGCAATATTTAATTTCCATCCTATCCCATTAATGTGTCCATTTCTATCCCCATAAACAGTTTTAACTTTTGTAGCATAATATATTACAATATCTAGAAGAGGTAATTCCCTCTAATTACTATTTTTCAGAATTTCATTTAGATTTCCTAACAGTTTCACAGCTGTTTTTGTCCTGTAAGTTTATTCTTAGCATGTGAATATGTGCACACAGAGCATAAATACATATGCACATTTTTAATTTCTTATGAAGCTTCATTAAATTGCAAATTAGGACAGACAGCAATCCTAAACATTATAATTAAAATAATGAATATGCCCTGAGTATCTGTGATGGTTTTTAGATGATTCTAATATATAATCCAATTGAGAACTAGCAACATAAACCCTAGAATTCTCAAATTTAACACTCAAGGACTAACCAATTCAAGAGAGACCTGGAAGTTCATATCAGGTATTAATTTAGCTGAAACAAAATTCTGACTCATATATGCAATAGACTATTAACTGAGAATTGCTTTGCAAGACTAACTATCCACTTTCATATCTCTGCAGCTCTAATCGCCATAAGATCCACCCAAAATGGTAAAAACATTGCTCTGAAAAAATAACATGGCCCTAAAAAGAAGGGTAACTGTCATTAGTGTTGACAGAGGAGAAATCAAACGATTTTACAAAAGATGACTCTATGCAGAAAGCAGAGGCTGTGAATGAATTGAAGAATAAAGTTTTAAGATAACGTTAGTTTAGGAGGCTGGGACGGTAGCTCTGTGGTTACGGCATTTGCCCAGCATGCGCAAGTACATGGGTTCAAACCCCAGCACCCAAGTACACAACTAAGTGTCAGAGCAACGAAAGCCATGTGAAAAACTCAATAAAAATTGATATTCTCTCTCTCTCTGTCCTTCTCTCTTAAAAAAAAAAAAAACAGTTTATATCTATAATAAAAATAGTATATATGCCATAAGAGGAACTAAGAAAAAGAAATTTGTGATACCACTTCAGCAAGAATTCCAGCATAGGAAATTTTTGCCACTGTCTAGAGACAATTTTAGCAAAAGTTGAAAAAGCAACAGTAACACATAGACCTTGTCATGTTTGAATGTGTCCCCACCAAGTTCATGTGTTGAAAACTTAACCCTTACTACAACAGTGGTACAATGTGAAGCCTAATAAATGGTCATTAGTTCATGAGGACTCTTGCCTTATGAATGAATTAATGTCATTATCAAATCAGAAATGGGTTACTGGGAAAATACATTTTTTTACAAAAGTGAGTTCAACCCTCTCTTTCCCTCTCACTCTCATACTCCCTTACCCTTCTGCTTTCTACCATGGATGAGGCAGCACAAAGGTCTTCCTCAGGTGCCAGCATCATGAACTCCCTTCCTCCAAAACCAAAAAAACCTCTATTGCTTATAAATTACCTAGTCTATGGTATGCTGTTATAGCAACATAAAACGGACTAAAAATAGCTCAATATACACTTCCACAAAAACACACCTGAAGAAAGCACTCACTGCAGCTACTTCACAGAATCAAATTTCAAACAATCGCTCTAAGATTTTTTTTCTTCACATAATTGTGAAGTTAATAGGACAGGTGTTATCAGCTGATCAATTTCCCATAGGAATAGCTGCTTCCCAGGTGAAAAGAAAAACTTAATGGAAAAAAACCTTCCATTACTATGCCTAGAAACTGATTTATCATTTTTAAATGTAGTTGGGGATACTGCTCAGTGGTAGAACACTTGTCTGGCATGTGTGAGGTCCTGGATTCAATACCCAGTACCACAAAACAAAAAACAGAAACAGTCCCAAGATATTTAAATACAGTAAAGATAAAAAGGATTTTAAGACCAGAAGAGTGTTCATACAGAAATACAGACACAACTAGGGATGTGTTAAAACACCAAATATTATCCTATGTGGTGATAAAGAGAAAACAAAGGTTTCTCTTTAGGTGTGTTGTACACTACTGTTCTGTGACTCCTTAAGCACTGAACAATAAGATCTACCTGTCCATGAATTTGCAATACCAAAATATAAAATCAAAACACAACTCTTTTTTACCCAGCTTCAACTTTTGCTGCAATGGTATTGACAAAAGTCTAGGGAACACAATTCATGAATGATTATGTTCTCTATTCTTGCAACAAGTGCACTTTTCAAGATATTATACAGCATTTCTAGTTAACAAAATACATACAATAAACAAATTACTAGTTAAGATTTAATATTAACTTTATACACATTATATCTAGTAATCTTTATTTTCAGGTTAATCCAAAAAATATGACAAATACAGCAGAACAAGCCACAATGACTCAAATTTCTGGGAAAATATATATTCAAGAATATCCTCCCTCCCCCTACCCCATGGCAGTAAATGACTGATACATTTTCTAGACTTTCATGACAAAATAAATCATCCGTACTTGAGGGAAAAAAAACTGAAAACAGAGTTGAAAAGGAGAAGAATGACAGAATATAACAAAGTTATAATGCAAACAGAAGAATTTGCTCTAAAGAAATTTTATTCACATATGTGGATAGAAAGGGGATTAAAAGCACTTTAGCAAGAAAAAATAAGAAATTTTATTTAAGCTCCTGGACCATGAATTTTTTTTAATATTCACTGGTAACCCTAAGTTTAAAAAACACAATAACACATTCAAACCCCAAATCAGATTATTTATTATAATAGAGAATATTAACACACTCAAGAGCCTATATTCAGCTCTACCAGTTTGTCTGATATCTGTTCACACTTAATTGGTCAGTGTCCATGCAAAACCAATTTTAAACATTACCCCTAAACCTAACTAATACACATTACAGAAATCTTTTTGGAAAATTTAATAATTCAGTTCAACAAACATCTGTACAGTATCATGTGCCAAGTCCAGTGTTAGTTAGGAGTAGGAGGGATAGAAACAGAGACAGACATCCACTTCCCTGCCCTCAAGCAACTAACAGCTTAAACATAATTTCTAACATAACGTAAGAGAACAAGTCAGATTTTATAGTACTACAGGAGATTCTTAGCATGACCTGGTGTAGTGGAAAAGACTATCTGAAAGACCTGACTAACAATCCGAACTAGGAAAGTAAGTGAAGCAAAAGGAAAAAAGTCACAGTTGAGGTAAAAGATATTAAGACTGTAAATTAGGACAGTAGAAGTTGAGGGCAAGGATAAGTAAACTACTTTGAGATATAAACAAAAATATATTTAAGAAAATGAAACGACAAGCCCACAACAGTGTTACTGACAGGATGGAGGATGAATATACAAACACTTAGCACTTTCTGCTGAAGCAGAGTTGGCTGGTGATAACATAAAATTATGATATATCAGGTGAGAAGCTTAGAATTTAAGAGCTGAGAATATAGTTCACTGGAGAAGTAACTGCCTAGCCTGCAAAGCTACATGAAGCCCTGGGTTCCATTCCCAGTTCTGCAACAACAACAACAACAACAATAAAAAATTTAAATCACAAAAAATTTGAATCTCTTGACATGCTAACTTACAATGCCTTGGAAACATTCAAGTAGATAGATCTTTTAAAAAGTGGCCAAACTAAACTAAAACCCAATAAAGAAAGGATCAGGATTAGGAACAGATTGAGAGTAAAAATCACAACTGTGAACAAGATCAACCCAAAATGGTATGGAGTAAAAAAGAATAGTAGCAATTTAAAGGGCAAAAAGGTATTTGATTTTGTTCCCTTGTTCTTGAATGTTCTAAGAATATCTTTAACCGTACCTACAAAGGAATACTACCAAACTTTGCACAACTGTGGTCAAAGCAACTCAATAATGTCTACTGTATAACTAGTAACAGCAATTATAAATGAATTGCTTTTCTCAGTTTTTAAATATTCATAATGAAATTCTTTAAATGCTTAAGATGATTTTCTTTAAAAGTTCATACTAGCCAGGTGCAGGTGGCACGTGCCTATAATCCCAGTGACTTGCGAAGAAGCTAAAGCAGGAGGATCACAAGTTCAAAGTCAAATTCAGCAATTTAGGGAGGCCCTAAGCAACTCAGCAAGACCCTGTCTCAAAATAAAAAATAAAAAAGGGTTGGGGATACAGCTTAGTGTTTCAGTGCCTCTGGGTTCAATCCCTGGTATCAAAAAAAAAGTTCATACTAGTTGTAAACAACAACATTAAAAATTCTTCAGTGGCTACTTTTTTTAAAATCTGAGGAATGATGCACATTCATATTGTTTTAAAACTGTTATACATAGGATAGAACCTAGGTCATAGGATATGCCCAATACATATTTATAATTAATAATAATAAAATACAGAGTTAAAATATATAAATAAAATAAATTCAGTGTACAAAAAATTACATGTAAAATGAATCTAACAAATAACTAAAAAGCCATATTATAAATACCAAAGGGATGTTGTTACTAATTTTGTTTTGTATAACTTGTCATGAAAAGAGATACACTCTTACAAAATAATGAACAATACTAATTAAATTGAATATTACACAGTTTCAGTACCTCACTTGTCAACCGTATTAGGAGAGCTGCAGCCTCTGAATATTTGCTTTGGCTTTTTAGTATTTCGGCACTAAGCAATACACATCTTTCAGCCAATACCATATTCCTAAGAAAAAAATAAAAGAGAAAACTAATCAGCACCATAACAATACCACAGCACACAAAGTGACATTCAGCAAAAGATTACAAAAGCATAGATTCTAAGTTTAAAAAAAAAGTCTATATCTTTATTACCCATCTCCCAAAGATGTTTTTTTAAAAAAAAAACAAAACAAAAAACCTGCAGAGGATTCTCATGCATTTATCATCATATAATTTTGTAGTAAGAACACAATGCCAAGTTATAATTCCTGTATGTAAAAACGCTAGAATTCAATTGGTAACAATGAAATAATATCTGGTAAACAAAAACTGATTTGAATAGAAAAGAACGTAAGCGTGTCACCCATAATTCTTATTTTTTTTTTTTTTTCCATTCTCGTGGCAAACTCTGGTTACTTTTGTTCGTTTTCTGGCTATGTACAGGAATATTTAGGCATTTTCCCTCTGGTAGGACCAGAGGAAACTGGAGACAGCAAAGGACCAGACTTGCCTGATTAAAAACTTTTGTTTTGGTAAAAAATACATAACCAGTTCGTTTTTCTTTGTGGACTACTATAGCAGAAATATAGAATAAGATTGTTCATTTT
>PVKS010051775.1:0-11010 GCA_004027875.1 Aplodontia rufa | reverse complement strand
ATACCCATTTAACACATGAGTTCTTCTGGGGGAAACTGCATTAGATGAAACCCATAGTAGCTTATCGATGTGTTAGCATTACCCCTGGTTATCAAAGTTTATACACAATGATTGCTACAGTTTTGACAATGTTTCCTCCTTATCTGTATCCTGTATCGCAATATACTTCTAATAAATGTGGGAAAAAAAATAAATAAAACAAATCCAGTAAAATAGGAGCATACAAAATCAACATGCAAGTATCAGTTACATTCCTCTCTATTAACAACACATTTTTTGAAAGAAATTAAGAATTCAATCCCATTTATAACACCATTAAAGAGAATTAAAAAAAATACTGGGGGCTAGGGCAGTAGCTCAGTAGTTATAGCATTTGCCTGGCATGTGTGAATGAATTCAAACCCCAGCACCACGTATACAATGAAGTGTCAGAGCAACAAAAGCCACATGGAAAACTAAATAAAATTGATTCTCTCTTTCTCTTTCTCTCTCACGATCCCTCTCTCTTTAAAAAATAAATAAGTAAATAAATAAATAAATAAAATACTTAGGAATGAACTTAATCAGGGAGGTGGACAACTTACACAGAAAACTACAATACAATACTGAAAGAAATTTAAAAAGACACAAAGAGAAAGACCCCCTGTTTTCAGGAATTGAAAGGCAACACTTAAAATGCCCATATTACCCCAAATAATCTATGGATTCAATGCAATCCCTATCAAAATCCCAGTTCCATTTTTTATAGAAATGGGGGAAAAATCCTAAAATTTATCTGGTATCACGAAGGACTATAAACAGCCAAGTCAATCCTGAGGAAGAAAAACAAATGTAGGTTTCATACTTACTGATTTCAAAACATATTATAAAGCCATACTAATTAAAACAATATGATACTGGCATAAAATCAGACAGACATATAGACCAGAAATAAGCCCACAAATATAGTCAAATGATTTTTTTTAACAAGTGTGCCAAGATTATACCTTGTAGAAAGGACACCCTTCAAGAAATGGTGCTGAGGAAACTGGAAATTCACGTGCAAAGAATGAAATTGTACCCTTATATTACACCATACACACAAAAAATTTCAAAACAAATTAAAGATGTAAGATTTAAAATTATAGAACTCTTGGAAGAAATGTAGGGGAAAAGCTTTATAATATTGGAAAAAAATATTTACATTCTCATGGTCATTGTATCATTGCAACAGCATTCACAATAGCCAAGATGTAGTTGTAACCTTTCAATCAAAACATGAATTAATTGTTAAAGAAAATGTGATATACATACATACATATATACATAATAGAATATTATTCAGTCACAAAAGGAAGGAAATCTTGCCTTGTATTACAACATGGATACACCTATAAGAAATTACTCTAAGTGAAATCAACTAGTCACAGCAGGAAAGTACTGCAAGACTGTACTTACTTTGAGGTATTTGAAGTAATCAAACTCATGAAAACAAAAATTAGAATTTTGATTCCCAGGAGCTAGGAGGAGGGAGAAATGAGGGAGTAGCTGTTCAATGACTGTAATGTTGCAGTCATACACAATGAAAAAGTTACAGAGTATGGTACATCTGAAATTTGTTTTAGAGAATAGATATCATGCCCTTTGTTTTTTTACAATATAATTGAAAAAATATAAAATAACCCAAAAAGAGGAGTCAATAAAATTCAGTTGTTACAATTAGTACTCAACTTCATGATATACAGACTCTCACATATGGTTCTATATATGCATTGGTCATTACCAGTTCTTCCATTTATTTAGTCTATCTATTTATTTGCTGGCATTTATTGAAGCTGTACTGGAAAGTGAATAGTATACTACAGTAATAACAAAAATAGCTTAAAAATTAATAGCGCAGGGCTGGAGTGGTGGCTCAGCGGTTTTGGTACTTGCCTGGCGAGCATGAGGGCCCGGGTTCATAACCCTGGGAACCATGTACACAACTAAGTGTTGGAGCAAGGAAGGCCATGTGAAAAACTAAATAAAGTTGATACTTTCTCTGTCTCTCTCACTGTTCCTCTCTCTTAAAAAAAATTAATAGCACTTTGAATTTTCCCTTTTTGTCCTACTTAGAAGAAATGGTTCCTATTGTTAGAACTTGTAATCTCTTTGAGAAAATAATAGGTTACATATAAATTCAGCCAAACACCATATACATGGTATTGAAGTTTTGTAATACTGAGGATGTGCACTCAGGCATGATTATTAAGAATGGGGTTCGGAAACTAGTAGCATTAAAGCAGGAAATGGCAAAGGGTCCTCTCAGCCTAACCTGGGCTGTTCTCTCATATAGGACTGTGAAGATCAGGCTCAGGTGACTAAGGGGACCCCAATAGTTCAAGAGAAAAATAACAGTGAAATTGGGCAAAGGTGATAAGGATCTATTATGTCACTAATAACTCCATGAATTCCTCCATTAACAGTGAAATCTGCGGATCACATTTTCAGGTCTATGCTTCTTCCAAAGAACGAATGATGAAAAAGCCCAGAAACAAAATTATTCACAAAAAACTTCTCAGTTTGGTACAAATTTCTCTAGGGTCGATATTTTTAGACATCCACTTGCTGCTTCATACATTAATCACTGATTTTATAGTCACTTCACAACTCAGAGGATGGGATAGGGAGAGTTTGGATGATATGCCCCAAATAAAGAAAAGATTAATATGAAATAATTAAAAGGATGAACCCCCCAAAGAAACAGAAAACAAGGGCACAAGACAAGAATTTCAGCTGGAGCATCCCATTCCTTCTACTAATCTCTTGAGTCTAACTGCCCAATGGGAGCTTTGTTCTTAGGTGGATTTCAAAGAGAAAGCCACCATTTGCTCACTATACCCTGGGGCCACCCAGCTGCCAAGTGCTAGTTAAACAGAGGTTCATCAAGAGGCCTGCAGTCAAAAGGCAGCAGGATGGCCAATTGCCATCAATTTCCACAGCAAGTCTGGCATCTTGGCATCTTGCTGCTCTCCCCCTCCCCCAGTTAATTGCAGAGAACCTCAGCCTTGAAAGCTGCTTATTATCAACTTCAGGAGCTTTTCTCCTTTTCCTGTACTGCTGTAATTCCTTACCTCCTCTTCCCCCAATAGTAAAATGAAGTTTCTCATATACCTGGCTGTGCTCGTGAGACCACCCAAACTAAAATGTAAATGTTTCTCTCCCCTGATTCCACACCCCCATGGGTAAAGGCAGAATTGCCACGTTCCCCCTTGGACTTGATTGCTAGGCAACACTCAGCCATGTGAATTTGTCACTTCTGTTTGGCGCAAATTTCAATTTCACCTCCAACTGTAACAACACTGCTTGATATATTTTAGATGCCACTGTGGTTGGATGGCATCCCAGGAAAGATGTGAAGTGCTACTGCCAGGAATGAATGATTGGCATTGGGTAAAGCAATTCTCTGAACTCAGCCTTGGCATACCATTAATTGTTAAGTCTGTTCTGCTACCACCAACCTCTTGTCAGAATCATGTCTATTGTAAGCCTTTGCGACAAGAGTCCAAATGGTAGAGCTCTTTCCCTCTGTAAGATCCGAATCATGTCGATAATGAAGCAGCGATTTCTCAGCTCACAATATATTACTTCTTCCTACTTTCTATCTATTGGCTGCACGTTAGTGTGAAAAGAAAAATAGTTCCACATTTGAATATTACTGAATTAAGGAGCTACTGTGTGCCAATTCAGGTTCTGGACCTCAATAGGAAATTTACCTTCCTTTTGGTTTCTTAAGCACAATCTGTTTACATTTTTAATAACAATTAAATGCTATATGATAAGGAAACAAGTTAATAATGAAAGAAAATAAAATTAATGCTAAATGCACTGGTGACAATAAATATATTTAACATGTACAATTTTCATACTGTCATTAGATAACATGTTACATGCAAACAATCATGATTTTTGAATAAACACATGTCATTACTGGCAAGATACAATGCTATATTTCCCCAAATTCTCCATCTAATATTATATTATCCATCTAGTAATAATATTATTCCTTCTTAAAGATACATTTAGTTGCCTATCCACTTACCTTAATGTTTTTAAATACTCTGCAACTTCTTGAGTCTAAAGATGCTGTGTGGAATGTTTTATTTCTGTGCTCTGTGTTAAATAATTGTGAAAATAGTAAATCTATTTTGATTCCCTTCAACCCCTATGTCCACTAACTTTGCAGTCAATTACTTTTTTCCTCAAATCAAAACATCCTCAGAAAGCTTGGAAATATTTCTCTGGAATGAGTCTAATTAAATAGGAGTCAGTCAGTTATGAGTAAAAAATAGTATTTCAGTCTTTATGTGTATTCTCTGATTCATCGGAAACAAAAGGAGTTTTTGTAACAGTGTGAATGAACCATGAAGTGTGCATGTTCTTTTAAGAAAGGCCAAGGGTGCAGTTCTATTTTCTTAGCTCTGCTTTCATATTTATGTGTCTCATTTCCAGCTCATTGCTGATGCCTCAGTTGCGCTATCCATCACCACTTTTATCCTCCTTGTTCCTCAAAAAGAACATAAAATCCTTTTTTATGTGGTGGTAATATTATTGCAAATAAAAGCAAATACCAAAATCTTTATTAGTCTGCCAAAATAATAAACTATTTAATAAAAGCATGCTGTAAAAATAAGGTCATTTGCATCACTCAAGTTACTTGCAGGAAATACAGAGAATTATTGGTCAAAAAAGTACAAGCTGACAGCAATTATTTCTGCTGTTCATCTGACACACTGTGCAATAGGGTTAAAATTTTGTTGATATTTTGCATATTTTCTGGGTTTAAATGTCTTTAATATTGCTCAAAACTGGTGGCACATAAGAAAAAAAATTAAAAAGTCCTTTTCTCACAGAATAAGTATTACTTCTTTGTAAAAAGATTTTTGGTAAGGAAAGAGAACTAACTAATCTCTTTTAGTACCTTTTTCACAAATGTGGAAGCTGACTTTCTGATAACCTTGATATTCCAAGATTTACAATCTAAATATTTACCATCTTATAATCCATTATTAATTTTATTTGCTGTGGATTTGTGTCTATGCTTCCGCTGTATAATTTCCCACTCTTTGTATTCACCTTTTGCCATTTCTCTATGCACACCAATATAAGATGTTTTATTTCAGAAGGTTAATTTAATAGTGAAAGTTAACAATAAAAATGTTATTTCTAAATAAATGTCTAATGTTTGATCTTTTAGCCTATTGTAATATAAATACACCAATTCTTTTTCCCTTCCAAATGCAAATCAGCAAATACATTATTGATACATTTGTAACACAGCAAAATCAGTAGCTGTGATAAGGATTAAAATATTTGTGCCAGGAATGGTGGTGCACAATCCCAGAGACTCAGGAGGCTGAGACCCGAGGATTGTGAGTTCAAAGTCAGCCACAGCAACTTAGTAAGGCCGTGAGCAACTTATTAAGACCCTGTCTCAAAATAAAATATAAAAAAGGCTGGGAATGTGGCTTTGTGGTTAAGTGTCCTTGTGTTCAATCCCTGGTACCAAAAAAGGATATTTACACACACACACACACACGCATAAGTACATATAACTTATATGGTCCCTATGTTCCCAAAAAATCCTGCACACTAGTTTTTCTACTTAAAAAGCAAACATTATAAATGTTTTCAGTCAGATATTCGATATTTATATTACTTGCTCCATGATGACATTTAAAATTAAGAAACACATCTCAAACTCCAGTTATTACTGTTTTTATTTTATAGTCTTTTGTCTATGGTTGCTTTCTTTGGTTACAAATTAACCATGTCTCAGGTTAACCTAAGAAAATGAGACACAATTTCTATACCAGGTAATGAACCTGTGGAATAACTCCATTATAATAATTTGGACATTAAAGATAATATCTTTAGAAGTAAAAAAGGCAATTAGATCCATATACTGTGTGTTATGGATGAATTATGCCCCCCAAAATTCCTGTTTTGAAGAACTAACCCTCAATACCTCAGCATAGGACTATATTTACAGATAGGACCCTTAAGTAAATCAATAAGCTTAAATGAGGTTATGTGGGTGGGTCCTAACACAATGTGAATGGTATCTTTAAAAGAAGAAAAAATTGGGACCAACAGAGAAACACCAGGGCTACACAGCACAGAGGGACAATCACATGAAAAAGCAGCAAAATAGTAGTCATCTATTAGACAAGGATAGAGGCCTTGGAGTGAATAAAACCTGCTAGCACTTTGATCTTGAAGTTCTAGCCTCCAAAACTGTAGTAAAATTCTTTTGTGTCGTTTAAGCCTCCTAGTCCATGATTTTGTTATAACAACCCTATCAAAATAGTACACAGTACAATATAAATAGAGATTTTAAAAATCTATGTGATATGCTAAATATAGTAATTATTTTGACCAATCCTAATCCTCAAATGGATAATTTACACACAGTCCAACTGACTGCGAGCAACCCATTCTCATGACAGAACAAAAATCCATTCTGAACTCTTAAGTTCTATATTGTCACAAAATTATACCCTGAATATTTTGATCCATATTTGAAGTTCTTTGTGTCTCAGAAATTTAAAACTGTAGTACACCAGACCACAAAAGCCTCTTGGTATGTATTATAGGCCACATTTTATAGGTGTTGCATATATTCACTGTAATGACAAGTGTGTCATCCCAAAAGTTAAGAACAACTCAAATCTCAGGAGATTGTTTTTATGTGACTAATATAATAAAAATTATTCTCTAATGGAAAAGAATTTAATGCTATATATTTTAATTAAGAGGTTTAAATGGTAATATCAAATGAATAATCTTGCTGATAGATGTTTGACTAAGGAGGAAAAGTCATGAGTCTTGAAATTTTTGTTAGAAGACTAAGTAAACCATTTATTACATCAGTAACCAAATCTTAAGACTGTTTACTAGCCTATATCTTCCAAGCTCATAAGGATCACATATGTTCTGAAGAATTTGTAATATGGTAGGTCTAAGGAAAACATCTACAAATGTGTTGAGTTCAATCCATGAGATGAGACAGATTAAATTTCTAACTGGGACCAAGTGCTAGATTTTGGTCTGTGACACTATGGAAGAATTCCTACAGGGTCATAGTTCTTTTATAACAGTATCTACAAAAGATTAAGAACCTCTCCTAAATGGAGCTGGCAGTTCCAACTATTACTCTACAGATTTGTCAACTGTGAATTTATTCTACTTCTTCTTGCCATTATCCCTCTGGATCCATTAAATTCAGTACTAGGGATATGCCCAAGGAAATACATATGTAGAAAAACACTTATATGTGGAAGAATCAAAGAACTGGAATGCAAAATCTCTATGATGCTGCCTTGTGGTCCAGCTACCTGACATCAAACAGTATGGGCATAGTATAACAGAGAAGGCAGGACATATTCCACACTCTGCTTGGCCATTCAACTCAAGATTACATTCTTACTATAATTAATGGAGATTTGGTGTAGATATGCACAGAGGACATGCAGATCAGATTGTAACTTCCCTCAGGGGTGGAGGAGGCAGCAGAGCTAGGACCAGGGCCTCTGGGATAAGTAGACACCAAGGTCTTTTATGTGGCCTGCAGTTTTGGAGTTCAACATAGAGGCATTAGTGGAAGGATGATCCATTCTCAGCCAGTGGAGAGTCACTAGGGAAGACTTAAATTCTCAAAAACATTTGATAAGGGGAATGTCTGGAAAAATGACAACAATTCATGCTTATAAAAGGAATGTGGACTTGGAGCATTATAATCTTGTTTTAATTATAAATGGGACAATTTTTATCACATATGACACTTTTTATAGATTCCTGCTGTATACAGGAGGAAACCAGAGACCAGAGACAATAAACATCTCGACCCTCACAATAGACTCCTGTTTCATATCTGGATTCAACTGACACCAAAGTCAGTATTGTTCCACAACACCAAGTGTTTCCCTGTCTGACCCATCCATTTTTTGCTTTGTAAAACTTAGTAGTCTTTATTCTTGTACTTAAGACAGCCACCTATAAAATAATACCATCTTATCTTAGTAAGCAAAGAGTGCCTGTTTAAGTGGCAAATTAAGCAATGGCAGGAAGTTAAAAGGACCTCCTATTGCTGTGTCTAGTTAAAATGGTTGTACAGCCAAGAGAGGAGGGACTATTATAAATTTTAAAAATTCAAGCAAATAGATGTGTGTTTTGACTTGTAAAGCAGATAATCATAGCTTCCCATATCCATTTCATTTCGTAGTACATAATTAAGACATTTTAAAAATTAATTAAAGAGAACATATATGTTCTCTAAACATGGTATTAGTTTTGTGAAGGGTGTAACAAACTGTAGCAAATTTAGTGTTTTAAAACAACAGAAACTCACTCTTACAGTTCTAGGGTATGTATGTCCAAAATCAGTTTCACTGTGCCAAATTCAAGGAGTCAGAAAACTGTGCCCGCTTTGGAGACTCCAGGGGAAAATGTTTGTATTGATTTATCTAAGCTTCTGAAGTTGTATTCCAGGCTTCTAGCTCCTTGTTGCATCTTCAAATATAGCAATGTAGCATCAGTTAAGTGCCTTCTATTCTGTTCTGCAGTCAAACATGCCTTTGTTTCTCTCTTACAAGGACACTTATGATTATATTAAAGGTCACTTGGATAATTCAGGAAAATGTTTCAAGATCCTCAGTTTAATCATGTTTGTAGAGTTTCTTTTGCCATATAAAATAATTTCCACACATTCCAGAGATTATAATCTGCCTGGATATCTTTCGGGGATATTATTCAGCCTATTCCAGGCATTCATGCAGAACCTTTCTTTATTAAGGTATACTTGAAAATTAAAGCAGCTATCCAGATATTTTAAGCAAATGTTTGCACGTTATTAAAGACATGGAAATAAAATGTATTGAGTGCTTACTCTGAACAAGGCACAGATCTAAATGTTTTTACCAAAACTGTACAACTTAATACACACAAAATAAATTATGAAGTAGCTTCCTTGTTATTCTCATATTGTGGACAGGGAAACTGCAGCATACCATGTTAAATTACCAAACTTCATCAAGGTAAAAAATACTCCATTTATTTAAATTATCTAGATTAAGTACTCGAATAAGTAAATTCCTAAAACATCATTTTATATTGCCATGCCTTATTTGAGTACAATCTGTTGTTGGTAGACTTGCAGAAATTATGTGTTCTATTTTTCAAGGTTATTTTCAGGCAAAGTTTAATTTCCTTGCTTTGGTATTTTTACTTAGAATTGTTTATAAGTAATAAATACACTAATTTCTCATGCTTTCTACCAGCAATGATAATCCTAATTTGAATTCCTGACCGCCTTTCTTTCCTTCACAGGTCACAAAGTTCAGGATAGGATTACATAGGAATCAAAAGCAATTTCTTTACCAAAGAGGCTTGAGATAGCAGGCTCTGGTAGACCTTGGCATATGCTCAGCTACTGTTGTTTCCCAATCACTCCTTGTTTTCATTTCAAATTCTTCTGATTGTGTTCCTCATGAGTTTTTAAAACTTCAGTACATACCCTTGGTTTCAATGGCTCCTTATAAGCTTATGGACAGAAACATGTTTCCTTAATTTTCTTGGTCAACCATGTTCTTATCTTTTTTGTCACAGGAAAGAGTGAACAAAACGGCTCTGCTATTTAAGATCTTTTATGTACATTCCTTTATCTATGGAGATTTCTCTAAACCTCAGTTATGTGGTGCTATGTAGGTAAAGGGAAGATTTTTTTTCCATAAAACAAAATTCTATAAAACAAAATTTCTTTCTGGAATTTTAAAGAACACATCTTAAGTAATAGAAAAGTTGTAGAATTTGAAAAAACAATGAAATGTTAAATTTTGTCCTAAACCCATCGGCAAGGATTATATGTTTTAAATCTACATAAAGCTTTTGGTAGAATGGCCATTTTTATTATATTAATTCTGCCTATCCAAGAGCATGGGAGATCTTTCCATCTTCTTAGGTCATGTTGGATTTCATTCTTCAATGTTCGATAGTTTTCATTGAAGAGATCTTTGATTTCCCTTGTTAGGTTAATTCCCAAGTATTTTATTTTTTTTGAAGCTATCTTGGGAGGAACTGAATTCCTGACTTCTTCTTCAGTCCTGTTATTATTGGTATATAGGAAAGCTATTGATTTATGCGTGTTGATCTTGTATCCTGACACTTTGCTAAATCTACTTATGAGTTCAAGCAGTTTATTGATGGAGTTTTTTGGATCTTCCAGATACAGGATCATGTCTGTTGGGGTCTGACCTTTGGTCTGACCTCCACTCCGTTTCATCAGCTGCCCTGGAGCGATCTTGTTACTATTTGTATAAATTCCTTCAGGAGGGACTGCTAGGTCCTGCTTTGTTATACAAAAGGTCAAACAGGGTGGGTCAAAATGTATCAACTACAGAATGTTCCTAACTTTTGTCTGTACTGAAATCTACATAACACCTGGCAACTCCCTTAGAAGGATTATTGATTCCTTGGCTGTCTCCCCTCCTCCTCTATAAACACCGGTGTGCCTTAGTAATAAACGGATTCTGAGCTGCCATCAGCTGGGTGTGGTTGACTCGTTTCCCCGGCTGGGAGGGAAGGGGTCCCCGGACGAGGGGGGACCCGGGTTCCAGCCGTCGGCACACACTCTCCTCCTGATCGGCTCTCGGGGGGCAATCCAGCGCCCCACACATGTCATCAGCAAAAAGAGAGAGTTTGACTTTCTCTCTTCCTATTTTTATCCCTTTGATTTCTTTCTCTTGTCTAATTGCTCCAGCTACGGTCTCAAGAACAATATTGAATAAAAGAGGTAAGAGCGGACATCCTTGTCTTGTTCCCGACTTTAGTGGAAATGCTTTCAGCTTTTCTCTGTTTAGTATTATACTAGCTGAGGGTTTAGCATATATAGCCTTGACAAAGTTCCGAAATGGTCCTTTGAACCCCATACTTTCTAGAGTTTTGAACATAAAAGGGTGCTAGATTTTATCAAAGGCCTTTTCTGCATCCAATGAG
>PVKS010051774.1:0-11011 GCA_004027875.1 Aplodontia rufa | reverse complement strand
GAACAATGAAAGTCACATGAAAAACTAAATAAAAATTGATTCTCTCTTTCTCTCTCTCTCTCACCATTCCTCTCTCTTTTAAAAAAAAAAAAAAATTAAAATAAGGGGCTGGAGAAGTGGCTCAGTGGTAGAGTGCTTGCCTGGCATGCACAAGGACCTGAGTTAAATCCTCAGCACCACATACACAACAAAGTGTCATAAAAACAAAAACCAGATGAAAAAAAAAAACTGACTTTTTCTCTAAAAAGAATCCAAAATAAAAATTAATTAATTAATTAATTAAAAGGGGATAGGGATGTAGCTCAGGGGTAGACTGCCCCTGGTTTCAACCCCCAGGACACCAAAAAAAAAAAAATTTTTTTTTTAAATGTCAATGCTAAAAAAAATTTTTTTTTAATGTCAATGCTAACAACAACAACAAAAAAAAAGCGTGTAAGGTGAAGGATTTGTTAACCAGCTTGATTACATCATTCCACAGCACAAACACATACCAAAACATCACACTGTACACCACTACTGTATGCAACTATCTGTCAAGTTAAATTCTGAAAAGAAAGCACTACAGGGTATTCAGGCAGAAGCAGCATGTGTCAAAGGCCTTGAGCAGAGACACACATCATACATATGGCTGAAGCACGGAGAGTGGCAGCAAAGAAGCTGGAGAGGAACCAGGGTCTTACCAGCCATATTAAGACTTGGGAACCGTTTTAAACTAGGGACAATGAAAAAAATATGTAACAATTTTTAGCAGAAGAACAACAGGTTTCTTTTCTTTTCTTTTCTTTCTTTTTTTTTTTTTTTTTGGAGAAGGACAGTAAGGAAGAGGCAATCCATTTTATTTGGTTTGTCACATGGCCTTCATTGCTTTGACACTTTGTTGTGTATGTGGTGCTAGGGTTTGAACTCACATCCTTGCATATGCCAGGCAGGCACCGTAAATGCTGAGCCACTGCTCCAGCCCCAGGATTCAATCTTTTTAAAAGAACATTCTAATTATAGATAGAAAATGGACTAGAAACATCAAAGTTACATGGACTGAAGCAGCAGCTGAGCAGTTACAGCACTTGCCTGACATACACGAGGACGCAGGTTCAAACCCCAGCACCACATACACAATGAAGTGTCAAAGAAACAAAGACCAGATTGAAAAAAAAAAATTGATTCTCTTAAAAAAAAATTTTTTAAAGGTATATGAGGAGACATGCAAGGGGTTCTTTCAACAGTCCAAAGATAGAAACTGATAATTTAAGTTGGCTGTGGTAGAGAAGAAGTGAATAGATTCAATATTTATGAGACAGAATAAATAAGACTTGTCAACTGAATTTTCTTTTATATGTGGGAAGTGAAAGATGGGAAGAACCAAAACCACCAGGTTTTTTAACCTTAGTACCTGGACAAGGAACGAGCTGAAGGGAAGATATATTGTCTTGGACATGCTACAATTAGGAGTAAAAAATTCAAGTGGAGATACCTAGTAGACAACTACATATATCAAGGTTGAATAAGAGGTCCAGAGGAGACAGGGTCTGAGAAACACTGATTTTAGGGGAGAGGGAGAAAATGGGACATCTTATAGCAAGAGTACAGTCTGAGGCAGAATGATGCAGAACGGAGCCTTGAAATAGCACATCAACTTATCAAGCAAGAGATGCAAAAGTGACCATTTTGACAGCTAGTGGTACAAACTGCTATGTGGAAATCTGTTGTTACCTTAATCACATAAGTTTACAAGAATGAGTAACTCAGCATCCTCCATAGTCCCTCTTGCATTGCTGAAAAATTTTCTAGTAAATTCATCTGGACAAATCTCAGCCAAAGGAGATGAAAAACCACCAAGCATACACTGACCCTGTGAGGTATCTAAAGAATCTCCACCACAAGAAAATCTGGTGCTGACAATTCTATACCTTCATTCTATCTCACCAGAGGCATCAAAGATGTTTATATTTTCAGGTAAATTGGAAAAGCTGAACAAAATAAGTACGTATCAATATTTGAATAAAAATAAACTAAATTACCTCACACAAACTACTGTATGTCTTCAAATAATATGAAATAAATGGGAAATTGTTGTTTAATGGGATAAGTGTTGTTTAGTTTCAATTCTGCAAGTCAAAAATATCCTAGAGGTCACTTTCACATGTGAATGTACTTAACATGACTAAACTATACATGTAAAAATTACTAGGAAGTTAAATGTTATATTTTTTACAATTTAAAAATAAGCAGAAGTAATACAATTAAATTACTAAAATTGTTAAAATAATATAGACCCCAAGTGAAAGTAAAGTGAAAAGCCGTGCTGCACACGGGCTTGACTGAAGTCCCAATGCAGGACTGCTGGGCTAAAGCAGGAGGGTCACTTAATTCAGAAGTTTGAGGCCAACCTGGGCAACGTAAAAAGACTATGTCTCCAATAAAGAAAAAACAATATATATATATATATATATATATATATATATATATATATGAGTTGGATCACATTTTTAGTGAAAATACTGTAGAGGATTTGCCCCAAAACATGCTGTAATCCGTATTTTATTTTATTTTACTAGGATTGAAAGGAGTGGGTGCACCATGGTGGGGCTTAACCACTGAGCAACATCCCCAGCCTTTTCTAGGTTTTATTTTGAGACTGGGCCTAGCTACATTGCTTAGGCCCTGGTGAGTTGCTGAGGCTGGTCTCATATTTGGGATCCTCCTGCCGCAGCATGGTGTCACTGGGAGTGCGGGCGTGAACCCGGCTATAGTCCTCCCCCCGCCCCCCGCGGGGCTGAGGATCGAACTCGGTTCCCTGCCTGTGCTAGGCGAGCGCTCTGCCACTGAGCTAAATCCCCAACCCCTGGAGTCCGCATTTTTAAATTACAACAGGGGACACAACGCTGCTTGTAGGATTGAACTCTCTGAAGACTGTTCTGGACGGGAAGTGCCTGGTAGAGCTGGGGCATACCTTGAGTCTCCCTGAGTTTCATTCGGTCTAAGGAAACCTCATTAGCCAGAAGCCAAAGTGCAGCCATAAAACCCAAAACTCCCCTTGAAAACATTTACAGGCCTCGCTGTCAAATCCATGCAAAATTAGTTTTGCTGACAACCCACTGCCACTCACTGATGCGACGCTTTTCCTTTCTTTCTGGCGGCTGGGGTGATTCTGGTCCCCACCTTCCGCGAGGACCCCCTTATTAAGCCCCATCTTGTCCTGAAGTCGATTCAGGATCTGTCCGCTCTCCTGGCAACCACCAAGCAGCCCAACAGTGTTAACGTTGCGTCCGCGCCCATGACAAAGAATCCCAAAAGAACTCCTCTGGCTTTTCACTGCCCATCCCTTTGCCCCACCCCGAAGGCAACAGTCCTGGACAGAGGAGGAAGGCAGGAAAAAATGACAGACGGTCCACCTAACGATGAAAAAAAGAAAAAGTGGAGTCGTCCCAGCACAGGAGGATTTAAACCTGTCAGAGCCGAGGGAGGTGAAAGCGAAGAGATTACTCTGGGGCGGGACTTTAAGAATGAATTAGACACAGTCCCGACGTCAAGGGCCTTGCAAACCAGCGAGGGAGTCAGATACTGTCTGGCACGACAACGCTCGAGGGGACCGCGGGTCACCAGGAGAAGGGGTACAGCTTCCCCCGGCCGAGCGCCGCCCGCCGCCAGCTCCCGCACTCACTCTTGTCCAGAGGCCGCGTGAGCTCAGCCCCGACGTCGCCGTCCGCGCTGGGGCCCTGAGGTTTCACGGGCAGCGGCACGAATAAAGACGTGTTCGGGGCTTTGGATCCATCAGAGGCCGAGGAGGCGGCAAGCGCGGGAACGCGTCCCAGAGTCCCAGGAAGGGGCCCGGAGTGGGCCCGAAGGGCAGAGCAGACGGCAGCCCGGTGGCCAGCCTGGCGCCCCGCTGGGAGCCGAGCCCACAGCAGGGCACACCGGGAGAAGGACATCGAGGCCGCGGGCTCTAAGGAGCCTGAAGGAGCCGGCGACTCGGCGGCGGACAGTGACGCAATCTGCCAGCGCCTGCAGGTCGGAAAGACCCAGACCGAGCAGGGAGCTGCCCAAGAAAATGCCGGATCATAAAAAAAGAGGTATCCCATAAGATCGCTCTTTCAGGAACGGGGAGGCTCTGCAGGAAAACCACCAAGATACCTGTCCTTTTCCTCTTTCCTTGGCAGCGGGAGCCGCTTTTTCCAAGAAGGAGAAATAAACAGGCATTTTTATGGATGTCACAGATGGGCGGAGGGGGCCTGTCAGCTGTGTCACGTGACGCAAACCTGTCGGTTCGGTCTGCGAGCGTCCGGAAGCACGTGGAGAGGAGAGTGCTGAATGCACTACAGAAGCGTGGCGTGCAGACTCGCACACTAGAGTATTTCCCCTAACGTCTATTGCGTTGTTAACCTTCGTTTCCTAATAGAGTAACTAGTTGAAGAACACAGCTTGAACCGCTGCTCAGGAATCTGGTTGAACTGTAGTAGGTTAAAACCCTCGTACGACACGTGTTTAAGTACAGCAACTTGTGCCTTAATGTCCTAGCATCTGCTATGTCACAATCACATGTCAAACGTACCGGGCCGAAGTTTCTTTTGCGTTAGTTGGATACTGTATCCTCCTGAAGCTGCAACATAATTTCACAATGAGTTGTTACATGGTACATATCCCCTTTCATACTTTGTCATCTTACTACTTTAAGAACCAGTGTGTGGGACTGGAGCGGTGGCTTAGCGGTTGGGGTTCGCGCGAGGACCCGAGTAAAAACCACGTAAATGTCGGAGTACCAAAAGCCAGATGAAAAAATAAATTCTCTCCTTCTACCAAAAAAAAAAAAAAAACCCACCTCCTGTGACTTTGATTTACAAAATATTATTAAACATCAGGGATGTATGGAGACCCAATTTCTAGTTTGGTTTTGGTGATCATTTAACGTTTACCAACACATTAAATAAGACAAATGTTACTTATAAGGCTAATGACAGTTCAAAGAAAGCAGTTTCAGAGCTGTAAGAAGCATTCTGCCTGATTTAAAAGCAAACGACGTATTAGTGATAAGCAAATTCTATTCAACGGAAATGATGTAAGCAGACGCTTAACCATGGAATTGGCATATTGAAAGATTTTAAATACTAGGTAAGGCAGTCCTGATTCTATGGTTTACAAATAGTCGTTATGTTTTGAGAAGAGAAAGTGTCTAGGATCGACTGGACCAAAGAAAATCAGAATGAATGGAAACCGGTTTTAACTTCAGCAATACTTCCAGGTAAGGGTGATGGGTTAGTGTGAGAAATTACGCTGGAAACTATGTGGAATGGAAAGGACTTACAAGGAAATTCTTATGCAATTTAGTGAGTGATCAAATATGAAAGGCAATGGCATTAAACAAGGAAAAGGCATTTTATTTTATTTTTTTAGAGGGACAGTGAGAGAAACAATTTTTTTTTTTTTTTATGTGGCCTTCCTTGCTCCAAGACTTCATTGTATACCTGTTGTTGGGGTTTGAACCGACGTATTGACGCACTGTAACTGCTGAGCCATTTAGTTTTTCATCTGGTCTGTAGTTGACACTTAGTGGTGTATATAGTGCTGGGGCTACAACCACTGAGCCATCCCTCCAGCCCCCAAGTGAATTTTTAAGATGAAGGACTCTCTCTAGGACCTGAAAACACTGCTAGAGAATCCAGGCCATTATTTTATTCTAATAGTGAGAAAAAGTTTTATCCGTAATTTTTATTATATATTGGACCCACATTTTTCCCAAAGGAGAGAGCTTCTAATTTTATAATCTGTAAGAAAATAAGATTCATCCCTTTAGACAAATGAAGTTGGGGGATGGGAATCTTCTACAAATTATTTTTTTATTTGTTTTAAAATTACAATATACTATGTACCTCCAATGAAATGCAAGTTACTAAATGTGAACAGCTTTCATTTTCATGTGATTAAGACCCTACTCCAAATTGTAGAAGCTTTTCAGGAACCATATTACTCTCATGATACTTCATTAATCTCCATCATGTATGCCAAGCCTGACACATTTGACAGTGAGGACAATGTGGCTTGCTCCTTTTTGAATCTACAGATAATGCATGTTTTACAGTACTCCAGATGTCCACACTCAATAAAACATTGACAAAAAAAAATTCATCCCTTTATATATTGTGATTAGCAGAGTACACCAAGACAAAAAGTATGAGTCCTTTAGAGGCTTAAAATCCACAATTAAACCATTAGAAAAGTGTCATCTAGGGGCTGGAGCAGTTGCTCAGTGGTTACAGCACTTGCCTGGCATGCGCAAGGACCCGGGTTCAAACCCCAGCACCACATACACAACAAAGTGTCTGAGCAACGAAAACCACATGAAAAACTAAACAAAATTAAAATTCTCTCTCACTGTCCCTCTTTAAAAAAAAAAAAAAGAAAGAAAGAAAGAAAAGAAAATTGCCATCTAGTCCCAGAGGTGTATATAGCATGTCTTGGTAGAACAAAGGGACAACTCTGTCTTGGAATGGAGATGGGGCCAGACAAGATTTGCCAGGACAGCCTTACTAAAACTTAGCAGGCATGCAGGGAGGAAGGTAGGCAGTCTCCAAGAAGTCAGGTGTGACTAGAGCTGAAGGTGTGTTCTGCAGCGTGGAATTTGAACTTTATCCTGGATGTAACTCAGTCACTAAAAGATCTGGATAGGGGCCTGACAGATTATGTCTATAGGATCCCAAGCCTTGAAAATAGGGTTGGTTAAGGATGAACATTTTTATATGTAGTATGAAACTTAATTTCCTATGTAGACTGGTATAAATCACTGGAGGGCCCTTATACATGCTCGAGACTCAACTAGCCAAGCAAGATGACACACACCTGTAATCCCAGCAATTCAGGATACTGAGGCAGGACAATAGCAAGGTCAAAGCCAGCCTCAGGAATTTAATGAGGCCCTAAGCAACTTAGCAAGACCCTGTCAAAATAAAAACTAAAAAGCACTGGGGATGTAGCTCAGTGATAAAGTGTCCCTGTGTTCAATCACCAATACCAAAAAATAGAGGGGTGGATGGGGAGGGAGAGAGAGGGAAGGATTCAACTGAAAAGTTTTAATTGAGTACTGCAACTACTAGATCCAAACTGAAGGGGTCCTGGATATTCCTGAGGCATAAAAATATTTTGAGAAGGCGTTTGGTGTTCCTGAATAACAATCTGCTTAAAAGCTGATCCTCTCTAAAGAATTATCACAAATTCCTTCCCCAAGAGCAACCAGGTAAGACTTTTATCCCCAGAGACTGTAAATGGGCACCATGCCTAACAGATACTATCACAAAAACTGTCCTCTCATCTATTCTCCTAAGGGTGCATTTATTCTCCTAAAATACCCTTTACCCTTTCTCCAACTTCCCCTACTAAGATGTATATAATAAACCCCAAATCCTACTCATTTCTTTGAATCATGTTTTTGTGAACTCTTAAATATGTCATTAAATGGGTTTTTTCCTCTTGTATGTTTTTTTGTCAATTCAATGCACGTCTCCAAGCACTTAGTATAAGATATGAGTATAGAGTAAGCCAGGTGCAGTGGCACACGCCTGTAATCCCAGAGACTTGGGAGGCTGAGACAGGAGGATTACAAGTTCAAAGTCAACCTCAGCAACTTAATGAGACCCTATTCTCAAAATAAAATATAAATATGGTCTGGGACTGTGCCTCAGTGGTTAAGCACTCCTGGGTTCAATCCCTGGTACCAAAAAAAAATAAAAAGTATAGAGGAAAAGTGTTTCCTCCCCAACTATTTCAAAACAAGAACATTTTTCACTAGTGAGAGAAATAACCATTTGAAGGGTTTAGATCAGTATTTCTCAACCTTGGGTACCTTTTTAAAATTATGTCCTATGGGGCTGGAGCAGTGGCTCAGCAGCTACTGGGCTTGCCTGGCATCCGAGAGGACGAGGGTTCAAACCCCAGCACCCCACGTACACAACCAATATCAGAGCAATGAAAGCCATATGATAAACTAAATAAAATTCTCTCTCACGGTCCCTCTAAAAAAAATAAAGAAAATTATGTCCCAGTCCCTGAAATTGACTTTAATAGTCTAAGACCTGGCCATTGTTATTTTTGAAAGCCACTAAAGTGATTCTTACATTATTCTCTCATGATTGATTGAGAATCACTGAACTGTTTATTAGGCAATATATTATTTTTTTTTTAAGAGAAAAGAAGTGGGGCTGGAGCGGTGGCTCAGCGGTTTCGGCGCTTGCCTGGCAAGCACGAGGACCCAGGTTCAAACCCCAGCACCACGTATACAACAAAGTGTTGGAGCAACTAAGGCCATGTGAAAAACTAAATAAAGTTATTTCTCTCTTTCTCTCTCACTGTCCCTCTCTCTTTAAAAAAGAAAAAAAGAGAGAGAAAGACAAGATCAACTTTATTTAGTTCTTCATGTGGTTTTTCTTTGCTCAGACACTTTGTTGTGTACATGGTGCTGGGGTTTGAACCCGCATACGCACACATGCCAGGCAAGCACCATAATCGCTGAGCCACCCACTGTTCCAGCCCCAAGCCAATGTATTCTTTATGAAGAACAGATATCTTTTTCAGTTTCTTATTTCTATTTGGCCATCAAATAGTGAATTCAAATTATTTTTCAAGTTGGTTATACAACAAAAGTCTCTAGCAAAGTGAATAAGCATCTTCTATATGACAGTGTTTAAAGCCAACTTAATTAAAAGCATTTTGTAACTACTTAAAACCGAAACTAGTACTATTTATGAAAATTTGTCACAACTATAGCTTCCTAAACAATCCTATCCTCAACAATAAATCTAACCATGAGAAGACCTTGAGAATACAGCTATTTTAATCAAATTGCAAGCTCAGTTTCTGTTTCAAATTCTTTATTATACATCATGGTTGCACAATTTGAGGCTGGTTAAATACAACTGGTTTTCAAAATCTCTTTGAATATTTTCTAGATTACTACATGCAAGTGACCATGAAAATATTTGGCATTTTTAAATTTTGAAACTCTGAACAGGCACTTACATGAAAGAAAATATTACCATTCATAGATATCCACATTTAAAATAGATGCTCCAGCACATGGTACATGGAACCTTTGGCCAGTAAATAAGCTGGTTACCGACCATTTTATCAAAGTGCCATAGTAGTAAAACAGGTTTAAAGAAATGTAATTTGGGTTATTTAGCTTACTCATAAAGTAAGATTAACTGACAAAACTTGCACTGAAGTATTTTTAAATATTGGTACAAAAACCAATGAACCATAAGTGAAAGTAGTTTTCACACAGCGGGCTTTGTTTTGGTTCCCACACTCTACATTTAGTGTATTTGAGATCAGACCCCATGCATATGATCAGATGACTGCAACCTTCTTTTTAAGAGACACTGAACAAATGACTTTAGTGTTTAAAAAAAATTAAAACAGACCTGGTAAAATTTAAATGGAGTTTGAACTAGACAAAGTTCCAGTTTAACAAACATGAAATTGTGCGTATCTGGGTTAACTACATGCTTCACAAGTTCCTCCTGAGTCCCACAAATTTTCCACTGAAAAGTGAAGAGAATAAATTTGCAAAGCCAAGAAATTGATATTTGCATAAATGTGGCAAAAAGACTCCTTAATATATGTATACACATATGTTTCAAAGTATTTATGGAAAAATTATATAGTTTTAACAAGTTCTAAAACACCAACATATGTCAACTCCATGCTGCAGAACACATATGGTAGTACTGCTGGAAAGTAGTACCAAAACGGTTACTTAACATGAGGGAGTGGGGCAAAAGGGCCAAAATGACAAGCCACATCATTCCTTGAGAAAAAATTTTACATTCATACTATAGACAACTTCAAAGAGGATAAAACACAGGAAGCCACGAATAGTAGACCCAGAAGCACCTACAAAGAGACATTCCATATATATTTCTCAAATATGTATGTTAAAAAAATGGAATTCTCAAAAAATACTGAGATGATATCTTTAGAGTCTTTGCAGGACATAAGGGCTACTCAGGTTTTCTAATTTAATCTGAACACAAAATATTTGATTTTTTGCATGGAGGCAATAAGAGGTAATCATCAGCACAAAAAAGGAAAAGAGAAGGATTTATCGTCAACATTATACAGAAAGCAAGCAAAATTACAAATCCCAGCCTACTTGCATGAAAATCTTTAATGTTTATGTTGATGCATATCTGAGTGCTTATCATCAAAGTGTGCAGTTAAAAGAAAAAAGGCAGCGTAAGAAATCTCCAGTGTTTCAAAGAAAGCACTTTTTAGAATGTAGGTACATTTAGTTATACTGTAAAATAAATGCAGCACTGTAAGATAAAGGAAGACTATTATGTATGGAGTTTTGGCTTTTTCCACCCCCTACACGCTGCAACCATCCTTAACTTGCTGAACTTAATCTCAACAGTTTTTTGTTTTTCTTTTTTTCTCCTATTCAGTTCACATTTCAGGCTGTTCAGCAGACGCCTGTGATTCTGGAGACTCAAATCGCTGGTGAAAGTTCGTTCGCTGTTTTCTCAGTTTTTCAGGAGCTTTTCTCCATAAGATGATTTCCTAGAAAAATAAATGCACGATAGCAACAAATTAATGTTCTCTATTATGCCTTAAATTTTCACCATGGAAATACTAACTGCAACTTCAATTTTAACACAATTAAATTCCTTCCTACATAAGCCTTCATGTATCCTGACTAAGCCACTTTCTGCCTTTTCTAAACTTGAACTGCCCCTTATGCCTTCCTGCTCCCCACATCAGCACCCACATACAGCACCGCCAATCCAATCTGGAACAAAGTCCTAGCTATTACTGCTTTAAACAGAGTCCTAAAATCTATCCTGTAATTTCTTGTTCTGCTTCCCTCATCTAAGTACAAATTCATGCCATTTCAATCTTAGATACTAAACAAGATTCCTCACAGATGGCTGTTGCCTGAGACCCCTTTCCAATTCACCCTCATTTCACTACCAGATTCATCTTCTAAAACATTACTTGAATTGCTCTTCAACGGTTCTCAATGCTT
>PVKS010051773.1:0-11012 GCA_004027875.1 Aplodontia rufa | reverse complement strand
AGTTGGTTTCTAGAGGTGCAAAATATATTTTCCCCTTCCTCCTTAACCCTCCTTTTTTTCTTCTGTCTTTCTCCCCCTCCTCTTCTGTTTTCTCTACTAGAGTTACTAGTTCTTCTATTAATTTATATATGAATGATTGATCAGTAATTTAAATTTATGCATAAATTTATTGATTTCATGCTATATGCCCTTACTTTGAAGGGTTAAAGTGGAGAAATAAAAATCTCTCCTACTAGTCTTTTTCTTGTGACCAAATACCTATCCATGAAAAAATGATATGATATCAACCAAAGGGGGCCAATGTACAACTGTTACACAAAGACTCGGTGCAATGAGTGCGTCAAAGAATCGAGAAATTGCTGTGGCCAGGAGTGCATTGGCACAGCAGAACCACAAAGCCTAGAACCAGGGTTGGGCCTAAAAGGATTTGGGCCAGAAAGGATTTGAACAGACACGGCAGGTGCTTATTTGAGGCAGGGAGGAGAACATAAGTACTCTAGAAAGGAAAGTGAGAAGAAAGAAGGCACTTGTGGGAGACTATAAGGAGGACAACCTAGCCCAGGGGACAGCCATGTTGGTCTCTGAGGGAAAATATGTTGGATTATGGAAGGCCGACAATGCTGGGTGGGGTGTTTGGCTTGACAGGTAAAGGCAACAAGCAGTACAGCCCTGCTTTCTGTTTTGGAGAAAAATAGTTGATCATATAAAACTAAACTGATAAATGTACTGCATGTGGGAGTGAGGTGGGGGAGGATCCAGGGTGGAGCATAGGGAATGTTCGTTAGGAGGGTGTTGGCACAGGTCTTGGATAACTGTCTGGTTCTGATTCCAGCATCCAGGCATGAGCCTGGGGCAGAAATGTTTCAGCCCTGAGCAACTCAGCTTGGAGTTTTCCCTCAAGAGTTTCTCCCTCCTGGCAATTGTCATCTTTGGGCACAACTCAGCGACTCAAGGGATATGGTCTCCCATGCTGGGCCTTTAAAAAGAAATCAATTTTTACCCAATTATTGTGGCTAGGTGATATTTTGTCATCTCTTCCCACCTGTCTACATTTCATTCATCCTGTTAAGAGAGGTGGCTGAAATTTGTATTACAAACAGAAAGGGCAGCTTTTGTGTTTGGTTTCCCAACCTTGCTCTTCAAGAAACAGCCATCTGCCCTGGAGTTCTAGAAGCTTTGGGAAACAGTGAGTCAAGGAGTGGCACCACTGTAAGAGGCAGTCAGAGAATGGAACTCACATCCTCATTACGTCCCACAATGTCCTGCTAAGATTTAAGAGCTCTCCATGATGAGCTGGCAAAGAAAAGATTTTAGCTGATCAAACGATTGAAGAATGTTGAAACTCACTACATAGGAAATGATCAGATGGGCACATAAGAGGGTCATCCTGCTCTATGATACAAAGATATTCTAAGAGAGCGGACAGTACCTTTGCTCAGACATAAAAGAGTGTGAAAACTAAGACACTATGATGGTAAACATCTGCCTTTTGTTCTGGGGGCTTGGGGAAGGGTGCACAGGAATCGGAGCTTGGCTCTGTGATGGCCTTCTTAGGTAATCAGTGTGGGCCAATGAAAAGAAGCCAGGATTTGGAGATAGATGTTATTTTAGCCGTGTCTTTTCCACATTCTAACAGGTGGCTTGGGCAAGTTTTTTAGTCTCTTAGAATCGACTTCTTTATTCATCTATGAAATGGTAATATAAAACATACCTATGATAATACAGAGAGTAAATAAGTTGATATCTATGAAAATATCTGCCCCTGTCTCCAACAGGTGGTAGATGCTTGAGAAATGTTAGTTCCCCTTCTTTTCCCTCAGTTTGTCTGGAGTTAGGGATGTCAATACAATGGAGCTGTTTTTTTATTTGGTACTGGGGATTGAACTCAGGGGTGCTTAACCACTGAGCCACATCCCCAGCCCTTTTTATTTTTTACTTTGAGAAAGCACCTCTCTAAGTTGCCGAGACTGGCTTTGAACTTGTGATCCTCTTGCCTCAGCCTCCCAAGTTGTTGGGATTACAGGTGTGTCCCATTGTGTCCAGCTAGAGCTGCTTTTGCCTCTGCAACAAGGAGGATGGTCATGGGGACTAGAGAAGTGGAATCAAGGACTTCTATATTTGGATTTTTATCGGCTGAAGAACAAGAGTTAGGGAGACCTATAAATGTCCTGATCATAGGGTAGAAAAGGGAACAGAACTCCAGAGTGAGGGATATGCTTTAGGAATAAAAATGAAAACTGGGTCTGGAACCTGGTGCAAGACCTTGAATCCATTATGGGATGACATTAATTATCAGAAGAAAAATTTGTGAAGAGGGTAAATTCTACTCTTAGCTGAGTTTAAGTATTTAATTCTATAATCCAGAGCAACCTCTAGGGAGGATTAATGGTAAGATTCTCTCTCTGTATGTTTATATTATTAATATAAACATATTATATTTTATTAATAGAAGGGTGAGCAAGGGATTCTGGGAAGAAGGTTGTGTCTACAGTCACACCAGAGTTAAGAAGATACGCCTTTGGGATACAAAACATGAAATGTACCTCAAGTCAAGGAGAGAGGCCAGGGGTCAGAAGAAAGAAACCCTGTTTCCACCTTGATCTTGGACCTCTGGAACTGTGAGAAAATAAATTTCATTTGTTTAAGCCACCTAGTCTGGGGCACTTTATTATGGCAGCCCTAGAAAACACATATATATGCTCAGAGAGGTTTTTAGATGACTTAAATGTTTCACAGGAGTGCATATTTATTTCTTAGAAGAAAAGACATTTTCTGGATGCACGATTAGCCTTAAAATTCTATTGTTGCCCTGCATAAACAAGCTTTTCCCCCAGTTTTGCTGTAGATTCTTTTCTAGCTATTTATTTAAATGACATGCCAATAATAGGGCATATTTTATTAAAGAAAAATCTAATCCAAATATTTATTGCTTCAAAGAACATCAGAGCAACTATTAGAGAACATAAACACAAGATGCAATGTCCTGGTATGGAGCGTTTGCAGGGAATGCAGTAACACACTGCCAAGGCCTTCGCAGGACTGAGGCGTCCATTCCCCAGCTGCCAGCAGTGCTGGTTCAAAGCTGAGGTTCTCCCGAAGAGCTGTCCTCCAAGGACTGAAGGAAGCTGCCTCTTTCCAGGACGAGCCACGGTCAGCGTGCTTCCAAAGATGGATACTTAATATAAAGGTCTTGCTCAACTGGGAACATTTCCAAAGGACTATTTAGCTCCAGAGCTTTCTGTGGGATCAGCCAAGGCCACTGTCTCAACTGCTTCACTGTTCAAAGTCTCCCTCTGCCCCCATTCTACTCCTTTTGGTCCCCCACAGTTATTCTCAGGAATGTTCCTCAGTACATTTCATGAAAGCAAACCTTGATCTCATAATCTGTTTTCTAGGGCGTGTGACCAATGGCATCATTATGGGATACTACTTTTGTTAGTATGTTCACGCTATTCTTTGCTCAGGATAAATGGGAGAAATTGATGGACTGACTGTTCTATATTATGGACTGAGGAAGGTTGGTGACAATTTTCTGACACTTGAGCACATACTGTGTCTGATGAAATAAGTTTCCTGTTTTAAAAAAAATGGCCACACAACAATCAAAGGAATCTATGATTCAAATATTCATGGTGACAGGTGAGGAAACAGACTGACAGAGAGAATGGCTTTCCCTAGGTCACATGACTGGTAACACTCAGGTGCTCTCTGAAGTCACATCAAAATATGATCTAAATATTTCAAGCAGTACAGCCATTAGAAGAGAATTGCTGGGGCTGGAGCAGTGGCTGTTACAGCGTTTGCCTGGTAGGCACAAGGACCGAAGTTCGAACCCCAGCACCATATACACAACTAAGTGTCAGAGTAACTAAGGCTACATGAAAAACTAAATAAAATTGATTCTCTCTCTTTCTCACTGTCCCTCCCTCTAAAAAGAATAAAAAGAAGAAGAAGAAGAAGAAGAAGAGGAGGAGGAGGAGGAGGAGGAGGAGGAGGAGGAGGAGGAGGAGGAGGAGGAGAAGAAGAAGAAGAAGAAGAAGAAGAAGAAGAAGAAGAAGAAGAAGAAGAAGAAGAAGAAGAAGAGAATTGCCAATTAATGACCTTTCAGGCTCCCAAGACCATGCAAAGTGAAAGCACAGCCCCGACGTTCAGTGTGTCCACCCAAAAGGATGACACCTTGTAGCATGATTGTGCACCCAAGAACTGGTGACTAGTTTCTGAAGGGAAGTGCTAAAGCTGCCATGATCTAGCATTCCGGATTTTCAGAGTGAATATGTAGTAAAGGAAATGAGGAGAAACTCAGTCTCTAGAAACTGTTATAACCTAAGAGCACCTAAGTGCTACCAGTCCTGTGACCTGGGGAAAGCCATAGTCTCTCTGTCTGTGTTTCCTTATTGGTCTCCGTGGACAAAATGCAAAGAGGATTAGCTGCAGTCAATCCTCAGCCTCCAACTGCTTGACCTCCTGTTGTCAGAGGTTCACAAAGAAGAACCGCAGAGGGTACGCTTCCACCACCCCACTTTCTCCGAAGTGCTTCTCCGTGCAATAATCTTCCTATGGGGAAGCCAGTATCGGTGAACTGGCCTGGGAGCCACAAGGACATCTTTTGTCTTTGTGACTTAAGGTCAATATTTTTCTTAGTTTCTTTCCTCTCTAATTTTGGCTTTCAATGTCTAAAATGAACTTAAAAGTGCTTCAAGTGTGAGTGAACCTTTCTCTTTAGATCCCCAAACAGGGCATTAAGTGCAAGTGCGAGCTCCACGTGGCTCGCTTCGGTTACCATGGCAGTTAAGTGGAGTCGCCTCTGAATTATGCTCTCTTCAGAGAGACTGCCCATCAGCACCTGCGTCCCATCCTCTGTCATTATTACACTGATGTCTTTTATTTAGAAGGAATTTTTCCACTTCTGAACTAATTCCAATCATTTTGGAAAGCACAGAGTTTTAGACACAGCAGCACTTAGGGCTTGGGATTTGCTGCCATCAGCCTGTTGCTGCTCCTTTATGTTCTGCGTTGGAAGAGTCCAGTTTATTGAATTTCTGTCATGTTGTGTCCAGTGCCTTGATTTGAATTTACCTTATAAGTGTTATAAATGAAATCAAACACGTGGTCGGGTGTGGGTGAGCAAGGCAGAAATTTTACTTCGGCCGAAGGGCGAAAGAAAAATGCGCGCCTCGCTAGGGAGTGAGGGGTCCTTAAATGCCGACCTGACTCAATACTGCCCTTTGCCCTAATTGGAGGAGCTCAGGTGCACAGTCTGCGCGATTGGCTGAGATTAGGTGGAGGCAGGTGCAAGAGGGAGTAGGCTGCGACTGGGAGATAATGGGGGTGGGGGTCGCCACACACGTGGCAAGGGTAGTAGGGATTCCATGTTTCCCGGAAGAAGATGGCCGGGTACCGGAAGGGGTCCTAGGAAGGAGGTGGGCGGACACAGGTGGGCTGACGCAAGTGGGTGTATACAAGTGGGGGAGTTAGTCTTCAGAAAGGGAGGGGGTAATGGAGGTAGTAGACTATTATACATCTTTCAAGTTTGACAGAAAAGACATACATCTTACATAAGACCAGAGCTCTGACACTTCCACTGGACAGGTTCATTCCTGGAACTGCCCTTGCTTAGGCTGGAACCCCGTTCCCTTGGGTCAGCCCCCTGAAATCAATTGTCATCTTCTGTGTGTGATTTGGCTGCTATACCCCATGCAGTATCCTAGAACCCTTAGCACTGGTAGCCCAGTCAAGTTGCAGTTACCCAAGACCTCTGGACTTTCAGAGCTACTCACTCCCTAGGCGACTGTTCTCTAGGCACGGGGGTTCAGCCCAACATTAGCATCTTCTCTTTTCCCACTACTTCCTCTGCTGAGGTCTCCGATTACTGTGTAAGCACTTCTCCTCCTCCTCCTCTTTCTCCTCCTCCTCCTTCTCCTCCTCTTCCTCTTCCTCCTCCTCCCTCCTCCTCTTCCTCCTTCTCCTCCTTCTTTAATAACCCCCAGCCTTTCCATTTTGCACCTTTCCATTGTTGTACAACTCTGCTGCTAAAGTGAGTAAGTAGGAAAGGCCTTAAGAATAGCAAGTCCTGGGCTGGAGTGGTGGCTCAGCAGTTAAGGCGCTTGCCTGGCATGAGCAAATATGCACAAGTTCAAACCCCAGCACCACGTGCACGACAAAGTGTCCCAGGAATGAAAGTCATATGAAAAACTAAATAAAGATTGCTTCTCTCTCCCCTCTTTTTTAAAGAAAAAGAATAACAAGTCCTTCCCAACAGGGTTAAAAACAATTATTTTATGTTTTAAGCAGTGTATATAGCAAGGACCACCAATATATAATGGTCCTGCTTAGACTCCAGTCCCTGAAGAAGCAGGATTTCTCCTAGCTGAGGTCACTTCCTCTTAAACTTCAGGATCAACCTTACCTTTGGCAGTAATACTGATTTTGACTTTAATCAGAAGTATGAGGGATCTTGTTTTGTGTGAGCTAGTGATTCAATATCTAATTTACCTCATTTTTTAAATCATGTGCTTCAGTTGTAGTAATTGGGCTTCCACATTTCTCTTGGAACCAAATTTGCCTGTTATGCCAGCCCTAATAATAATTCTGGTCTATGCACTGATACACCTTTTGATTTTAGGTCCAAGTAAACCTACCCCTCCCCATTGCTCCAATCTTTTTTCCTCAATTACTGATTCCCAGTTCCCTCACTGACCTTAGTTGATATCCTCTCTGCTGCCTTGACCATGTACTGTCCACTAGCTCGGAAATCCTTTTTATCTCCTACAGAAACTACTTCTTGCACAATATTTGCTTGAGCTGCCATTTATCGTAATATTTCACAATACACATATTGATTTAGCATTTACTGGATGTCTACACTAGTCTTGTAATTGTGAACAAAGCCCAGTCCCTGTTTTCAAGGAGCTTACAGTCTACTAAAGGAGACAATTGAATAGGAAATTCTAGTAGCAGAAAACTAAAATATATTATATAAACTAGTCCATTTTATCTTCACAGCAATCCCATGACGGAGATGTTATTATCTCCATTTTGGTAGAAGTGGAATGTGAGGCTGAGACAGGCTAAGTGGGTTGTGCTGGGTCACACAGACAGGAAGGTGTAGAGTTAGGTTTAGCTCTCACGTTAGCCAAATCCTGCTCTACTGTTAATCCTCATTTTGTGCTATGGTGGGTCTAAGTACAGCCTGTCAATATACACAAAATAATCTGCTGAATTTTAATTGGAATTATATTGAATTTACAGAGAATTAACGTCATTGAAAAAAATCTTATCTTCTAATTCATCAGTATAAGTTATCCTTCCATGTTCATCTTTGGTCATGGGTCTTCTTAATGCTTGACCTGCTTTGTAGTTTTCTGTATTCTTGCACAGATTTCATTCATTTTTAGGTATTTGGTGAGTTTGGGGGGATATTTTTGGTCTTATTTTATTTTTGCTTTTTTCGTTTTTATTATTTCATTTTAGATATACATGACAAAAGTGTATACAATGGCATAATTATAAAAGCATGGAGTAAGCTTGTTCTGATTCAGTCCCCAGTTTTTCCACTTTCTCTCCCTTCCTCTCACCCCCAGTTATCTTCCCTCTACTCTATTGATCTTTCTGTTATTTACAGTAGATTTTTTTTAAATTAGTGTCTTTTTTATGTACATGATGATAAGATTCATTATGGTATATTTATATATGAACACAGAAATGTTAGGTCTGATTCACGGCATGAATTTTCCCTATCTCATCTCTCCTCCCTTCTTTTCCTTCCCCTTTGTCTATTCCTTATTTTGGGTTAGCTTCTGTATATCAGAGAAAACATTCAACTTTTGACTTTTCTTTTTAAAGAGAGAGGAACAGTGAGAAAGATAGAGAAAGAAAGAATAAATTTTATTTAGTTTTTCATATGACTTTCATTGCTCTGAGACTTCGTTGTGTATGTAGTGCTGGGGTTTGAACTCGCATACTCGCACATGCCAGACAAGTGCCGTAACCAATGAGCCACTGCTCTAGCCCAAACTTTGACTTTTTTGAGAGTGGTTTATTTCACTTAGCATGATAGCCTCTAGTTTTATCCATTTGCTGGCAAATGCCATAACGTCATTCTTCCTTTGGCTGAGTAACACTCCATTGTGTGTATACACCAAATTTTCTTTATCCATTCATCTGTGGAAGGGACATCTTGGTTGTCTCCATAGCTTAGCTATTGTGAATTGTGCTGCTCTGAACATGGATGTGGCTGCATCACCATAGCATGCTGATTTAAAACCTTTGAATATATACTGAGGAGTGGGATAGCTGGGTCAAACAGTGGCTCATGTCCTAGTTTTTGAGCAACCCCCATACTGCTTTCCAGAGTGATTGTACCAATTTACAGTCTCACCAACAATGTATGAGTGTACCGTGTTCCCCCATCCTCACCAACATTTATTGTTGTCCATATTGTTGATAATTGCCATTCTGACTGGAGCAAGATGAAATCTCAGTGTAGTTTTAATTTGCATTTCTCTAATTGCTAGAGATGTTGCACATATTTTCATATATTTACTGACCATTTGAATTTCTTCTTTTGAAAAGTGACTGTTTAGCTTTTTTTTGCCCATTTATTGATTGAGTTATTTGGTTTTTTGGTGTTAAGTTTCATGTTATTTTTAAGAAGTATTAGTTTCACAAGTAGAGAAGAGGAAGGGGAACAGAGGAGAAGATATAAAGAGAGCCAATTGGGGACTGAAATGGAGTAAATTAAATTCTCTGCATGAATGATTATGTCAAAATGAATCCAACTATTAAGTACAACAATAATGTACTAGTAAAGTTATAAAATATTAATTTTTAATAGTTTTTCCATTTTATAGAAAAAAACAGGTCTTTGTATATTGCTCCTACATCTTGTAACTTTGCTAATTTTTTTTTATTAAGAGTATATAGAGATACAAATGAGAGGGAAACATTATCAGACCATCAATAACCAAAGTATATATACATAGTTATCCAGGGGTAATGCTCAAACATGGATGACCACCTTGAGTTTCACCTGTTGCAGTTACCCCCAGAAGAACTCTTTGCTAATTTTTTAATGCAGTCTAACAGCTTATCTGTAGATTTTTCCTATGTGTAATAATTTGGTATTAAACAAAGAAAAATGCTTCTTGTTTTTTTTAATCCTTACATTTTCTTTTTATTTTTTCTTTCTCTATAATTCTGACATCATTTAATTCTCTGGATAAGTGATGGATAATAACAATGTTGTAGGATATAGTTTTCTGACTGAGTTCACAAGTTTCTGTTATCTTTACTATATTAAAGCTGAAACTTATTCACTCTTATCTAGTCCATACTCAGATACTAGCCAGAGTTGGGTGTGGGTGGCACTCAGAGATGCCAAGAGTTGGATCTGAGTATCCATATGAGAGCTTCTCTCCATGACTCATTTGTTAGTAAAGGGTTCATTCTGTTCTCTATAGCTCACAGATGACTTGTTGACTTGTTGGTACTGCCTTGTATATACTCCTTTATGTGGGAGGTAGAGTGGAGAGAAGGGGAGAGAGGGGAGAAGAGAGCAGGGAGAGAGGGGAGAGAAGCTTTGTTTAAAAGCTTTCCCAATCCTTATTGTCCTATTTTGTGGCCAGCGCTGCCAGGATGCCTTGGGAACCTCTCTAGTGACATCACTACACTACTATGAAGCATTCAAAGTCCCAGAAGGCTGTGGAGAATCAAGCCATGGTTAACTTTTTGGGTAAATCCAATGCTTGCTTGCTTTACTCCTGTGCTGAAGAGGCCAGTGTTTTTTTTTTTTTTTAGGATGGAGAATGTCCTATTTTATTTATTTATTTATTTTTTTATTAGAAGTATATGGAGATACAGGATACAGTTGAGGGGGAAACATTATCAAAACAGTAGCAATCAATGTATACAAACTTTGTTATGCAGGGGTAATGCCAAAGCATAGATAAACCACCTTGGGTTTTACCTGTGGCAGTTTCCCCCAGAAGAACTCATGCGTTAAATGGGTAGCTCGTGGAGGAATGACATCAGCTTTGGGGATGGTTCCCCCATCTTCCCAATCACCAGACTCCTATGAGTTCTTCATATACCCTCCCTCTTCCCCTCCCCCTCCCTACACCTCCAAGTATCCTAGAGAGCCATCCCCCTATTACTCTGAAAGTCATTCAATTTGAGGTTTTGTTAGGTTAGCTATCTGCCCTACTGCTCCCCCATAAATTCTAGCATCAATAGATGAGAGAAACCATTTGGCCATTGAGTCTCAGAGCTTGGGAGACTTCAGTAAGCATAATTCTGTCCATCTCCATCCATTTGATTTCGAAAGCCATAATATTGTCCTCTCTAATGGCCGAGTAGTATTCCATAGTATATATGTACCAAAGCTTTTGTATTCACTCGTCGAGTGAGGGGCATCTGGGTTGGTTCCATAATCTAGCTATAGTAAATTGAGCTGCTATGAACATTGATGAAGCCACATCGCTATAATATGCTGATTCTAAGTCTTTTGGGAAAATTCCCAGGAGTGGGATAGCTGGGTCGTAAGGTGGTTCCATCCTTAATTTTTTGAGGATTCTCCACACTGCTTTCCATAGTGGCTGAACCAGTTTGCAGTCCCACCAGCAGTGTAAGAGTGTTCCTCTTTTCCCACAGCCCCTCCAGCATCTGTCGTTGTTTTTATTCTTTATTTTTGCCACTCTAACAGGAGTGAGGTGGTATCTCATTGAAGTTTTGATTTGCATTTCCCTTATAGCTAATGATGTAGAGCATTTTCTTATATATTTATGGGCTTTTTGGACTTCCGCTGGAGAGAAGTTCCTTTTCAGATCTTTAGCCCATTTGTCGATTGGACTATTTGCGAGTTTGGACTTTAGTTTCTTTAGTTCCCTATATATTCTGGATATTAGCCCTCTGTCCGAGGTGTAGCAGGCAAAAATTTTCTCTCATTCTGTAGGTTCTCTCTTGATGCTCTTGACTAGATCTTTAGCTGTGCAGAAGCTTTTTAGTTTAATTGCATC
>PVKS010051772.1:0-11010 GCA_004027875.1 Aplodontia rufa | reverse complement strand
AGCGGAGCAGAGAGACTCCGTGCCGAATACCAAGTATACACCCCAAAGCCACGGCCCCAGTGTCCCAACTCCTCAGCCACACACTACCAGCCTACAGTTGCAAGTTAATCCCTATTAGAGGATCAACTCGCTGATTGGGTTAAGGCTTTTATAACCCAATCATTTCACCCCAGCCTTCCCAAATTGTCACACATGAGCTATAAATATTCAGTTAATTATGGACTTGCTATGTGTAGCCCAGCCTAGCATGTGTGAGGCCCTGGCTTTGATTCCCAACACTGTGCACGCACACACACACAATATAAGTTAATGCAAGAGCAAGTCGGAAAAAAAAAAAAAAAGAAGTAAAGCAAATTGGTCAAAAAGAAAACGAAGGCCAAGGTAACAGATTTAAATCCAACCATACTGTTAATTATACTTAAGGAAAGTTATTTGATATAAATGTTGAGTAAATAGGAAAGCTTTGCTACTCTGGATAAAATTTAATGAACCAACTATATTCTGTCTACAAGAAAATCACTTTAAATGATAAAGATACAGACTCAAAATAATGGTAAGGAATAAGATACACCACATAAAACTAATCGTGGAAAATATAATTTTTTCATTAATATTAGGTAAAGTAGACCTGCCTACCTAGGTTATAATTGTTTACACACTCATACATACACACACACACACACACACACACACACTCATCAACTTCCAATGGGGTTTCTCTTCAATAAACCCTTGATAGTTTATAGTTTGGAGCTGTGGCTCACTACTGCTGCCCAGTAGCACAAGAGTATATACCACTTACTCACTCTAGAAGAATCCTAAATTTGAAGTTTAATTTCCATTGAATTTTGTTTTCTCATCATCCTAAAGTTTAAAATTGTAAGTCAAACAGTCATAAATTGGAGAACATCCGTGTGTGTGCATGTGTATGTATCCATTTGATGATCTCAATAAGTATAGAGAAAGAAATTAAAAACATTGAACATTTCATGAAAATAACTTATAAGAAAAATAAAAACTTTTCAAGTTAATCAGATGGAAGAAATCTGAAAAACTTAGAGCTAATATTTTACTTAATGGAAAGACTGAATTTTTGCCTGTATGATCAGGAACATGACAAATATATCTGCTCTCACCACTCTAGTTCAACATCCTGTAGAGCCAGCTAGTGCAGGAAGGCAAGTGAAATATCAGCTGATAGAAAGGGAAGGGAAGAATTCTTTATTTTTTTCTTCTTTTGCAAAGACAACATTATGATCTATGTAGAAAATGTCCAGAAAGACATTAATTTGCTAAACTAGTGGTTTAGCAAAGTCACGGAATCAAGGTCACTATGAAAAATCAATTCCATTTTTCTAAATAGAAATGGAAATAAATTAATAATGACATAAAAAGGGGCTGGAGTGGTGGCTCAGTGGTTACCGCACTTGCCTGGTACGTGCAAGGACCCGAGTTCAAACCCCAGCACCACGTACACAATTAAATGTTGGAGCAATGAAAACCAGATGAAAAACTAAATAAAGTTGTTTCTTTCTCTCTCTCTCTTTCTCTTTCTCTCTCTCTCTCTCACACACACACACTCTTTAAAAAATGATATAAAAATTGGAAAAAAATTGGTAAATGAAACATGCACAAGATTTGTACTCTGAAACAAAATCTTACCAAGATAAAGTAAGAATGACTTAACTAAATGGAAAACAATCATGTTCATGGTTCAGTAGACTTGATATTGTTAAAATGTATATTGTCAAAAAATGAATCTCTAGAAGCTCTTCTCCATCAGCTTTATTAATTAGAATTAAGCCCTAATCCTCTACAGCATTCATTAAAGATGACTTAACATTTCTTGAATGCAGAATAGTACTAGCTATGTACCAACCTGAGGGAATGATAAAATACTCTAATTATTTTCTGTGAGACATTCTGAAAAATGCTTAATTCTTTCATAGAAACCTAGCAGAGAAATGTTGAGAGATCACCATGAAAATGCCAGCTGACTTCTTTGTAGACATTACAAGCTGATTTTAAGATTTATATACAAGTTCAAAGGGCCTAAAGTATCTAAGACTATCTTGAAAAAGAATAAAGTTGAAGGACTTTGTGCTGCCTGATTTCTGTACTTACTATAAAATTTAATTAAGATAGTGAAGTATTGGTATTAGGTTAGATAAAAAGATCAATGGAAGAGGATGGTCTTAAAATAGATCCATACACATGTGGTAAACCACCACAGTTCAGTGGGAGAAAAGTCTCCAGTAATTGAATTGAAAAGAAAATTAATATTGACATTTGCCCTGTACCATAAATTGAGATGGATTATAGAGCTAAATGTGAAAGCTAATACAATAAAGTCTTCTAAAAAAATGTATGAGAGCCTCTTCACAACTTTGAGGTAGGCAAAGATTTCTTAGGTAAATCACAAAGGGTTTTGGCATAAGTAAAAAGTGGGTAAACTGGACTTCATCAAAATAACAAATTGCTGTGGATATTTATATGGATATTTCCATTTAAAGACTTTCTCTGTAAATGGGAATCATTCAAATGCATATTAATAGAAAAATGAATAAACAAATTGAAATGAATAAACAAATTGAAATATATACATACTTCTTAGCCAGAAAAAAGGACAAATTATGGATACATATAATGACATGAATGAATGAATGAATCTCAAAAACATTAGTTGAACAAAGGAAGCTAGGCACGAAAGATGACATTACTTTTGGATTACTTTTAAAAAATAAATTTATTGTGTAATTTGAAAGTATGTATGTTAGCAAATCAACATATCCCTAATCTCACATAACTACCTATTTTTTTGTGTATGAGATAAGGACCAGTTAAAATCTACTTATTTATCATGATTCCTATATTCAGTACAAATTTGTTACCCATGTCCTCATGCTATATGTATTAGATCTCTAGACTTGTTCATCCTACAAATCTGTTACTTTGCATCTCTGACTCACGTCTCTCATTGTCTTATCCCCTCACTCACCATCCTTGATAAAACTATTTCGTCCTCAATCTATACATTTGAATTTTCTTGTTTTAAGGTTTCATGTATAAGTGAGGTCGTGCAGTATTTTTCTTTTTATGACTGACTTGTTTACTGACATATTATCCTCCAGTGTATCCGTGTTGTGACAAATTGCAAGACCTTGTTTATTTGGGGGCTGACTATTCCACTGTATTAGGTACTACAGTTTCTTTCTGTGTTCATCCAGGAATGGCCACTTCGGTTGTTTCCATATCTTGGCTATTGTGAATAATGCTGCAGTCAACCTGGTAGTGCAGATACTTTTATGAGGTGGTGATTTTCGTTTTCTTTGGGCCCTTGCCCAGAAGAAGTCTGTAGAATTCCTTTTATATGACATTGAAGAACAGGCAAAACTAATCTATGGCTTTCTAAGTAAAATTGTTTTATCATGGTATTGGGTGCATGAGGAACTCTTGGGTTAGTAAAATTTTTCTCTATCTGCAGTGCAGTTTCGTAGTTTTTGTTTTTAAAGAGAGGGAGAGAGAGAGAATCATTTTTACTTAGTTTTTCGTCTGGTTTTCATTGCTCTGACACTTAGTTGTGTATGTGGTGCTAGGGTTTGAACTTGGATCCTTTTGCATGCCAGGCAAGCACTGTAACTGCTGAGCCACCACTCCAGCCCAATCTTAGGCTTTTATGTATGCACACAAGACATCAAGTTGTACACAAGAGTTGCACATTTTCCATATGTAATTATGCCCCAGTAAAATATTATGTAGCAACAAATGTTTTCAAAAGTGTTTTTATGTTTCTTGAAAAATGACTGAGAATAAGAAAATGAAAAAATGGAAAAATTACAGAACCAGGTTAAAGCACTCTTGTATGTGTATGTATTTCCAGCTCTTTTACTTCATGACTACTTAGATCAGAATTATTGTCCTTTGCTTTTTTTTCTTTGCTTTCATTTGTTTTATTTACTGAAAGCCCAGCGTCATCTTATAGGCTCTACTCATGTCATCAAACAATACCCCGTATGTTTCCCAGGGTATTTCAACCATCTTTGGGTGGGCTTCCTTTTCTTTAGCTGTTAGGATATGTGTGTGTGTGTGTGTGTGTGTGTGTGTGTAGAATGGGGATTTGTACATTTTAATGAGCAGATATTTATGCTGATTCTCTAATTGAATTTAAGAATGTTTTTTGAATAGGATTATAATGCTTCCAGAGTCATGGATTCAGTTTTGGAAGGATCTACTTGAGAAGGTGATTTAGGCATAAGGTCTGTTTTTGTCAGCTATTTTGCTGCTGTGATTAAAAGACTAAACAAAAACAGGTTTTTTTTTTTTTTTAAGTTTAGATCCTTTATTTTTTTTTTCTTTTTCTTTTTTTCAGGGCTGAGGACTGAACTCAGGGCCTTGTGCATGCTAGGCAAGCGCTCTGCCACTGAGCTAAATACCCAACCCACAAAAACAGTTTTAAAGGGGAGGGGGAGTTTATTTTGGGCTCACAGTTTCAGAGGTCTCAGTCCATAGAAGGGCCATTCTTCAGGGCTTGAGGTGCAGCTGGAAATCATGGCAGAAGAGTGTAGTGGAGGGAAGTGCTCAAGGCATTCCAGTCAAGAAGCAGAGAGAGAAACTCTGTACCAGATACAAAATATATACCCCAAACACCTCCCCAAGACCCCAGCTCCTGCAGCCACACCCTATCTGCCTTCAGTTACCACTCAATCCCTATCAGGGAATTAATTCACTGATTAGGTTAAGGCTCTCATAACCTAATCTTTTTACCTTTGAGCCTTCCTGCATTGTGTCACGTATGAGCTTTTGGGGGACATCTCACATCCAAACCGTATGAAGGGTGGGAGTTTTTTTTCAGCACATGGGCACCAAAGTTCCAGGTATCAGTCACAATAGAAAGTTCTAGAACTTGATCTTCAGAATGTAATTCATTGAACATCCATCCAAAGTAAGTAGGAGTCTTGTTGCTCTGGGAATGAAACTCAATCATAGGTATAGGATATTAAGAAAGAGAACAAAAGAGTTTGTTGAATGAAGAAAGAGAAATTATAGGAGCATTCCATAAAATCAAGTTCCGTGGCCAGGCAAAAGTAAGACAAGGATCCCTAATAAAGCAAGTATCTATGGTACACCTAAAGATACAGCATTTGAAAACAGAACAACAAACAGAAAGGTTGTTTCAGAGCTACTGGTACAACAGGTGGAAGGGTAATTTCACATTCTCTCTAAATAATTCTCACTTGTCTTACTCGATCTGTTTTTTGTTTGAACTTCTCTTTATTTCACAGTGAAAACAATCTTTGAATAACTAAAGTAAGATAAAGTTTTACATGTTTATGTAAATTTAAGCATGGGATTTTTACTCAGAAAATAAAAGAGAAAGTTGTTGTGAGATAAAACCCTGCTGAATAAACACTAGAATTAAATAAAGGCATTATATATGTGATTTTTTGGGGAAGAGGAAGTTGGTATGGAAGATCAGCTTTCATAGAATATTCCCTTGCCTTTCTTTCCGTATTTATTTCTTTAAAGCTTGCTAAGATTATCCACAGGAAAAGACATTTTTTGCTTTGGCCACTTGCAGTCAATTTAGGTAAAATCTTGGATGATCTGGAACCTGGAATCTGTTTTCTGTTTGTTGACAAAGAGCTGTGGTTGTTGGAGTCCAGTTTAAATATCTGCTGTGAACTTCAGTATTCTTGTTGCTTCCTTAGATTGGGAAAACAGGGGAAATTCTGACTCAACATCTTGGTCTTTCAGATTTGACTGATTTTTATCTTCCAATCCTCTCCGTTCCTTTTCCCCAAATCAAAGAGCAACCAAAAGATGTAGCAGCTATCACAAGGCCTTTTATTTGTAGGCAGGATCAAAAGATTTAGACTCCTTGGAGTCTGACAAGCTGAATTCAAATCCTAGCCACACCACTTACAGGATGTAGTCAAATTGCTTGACCTCTGTGTCTTTATCTGTAAATTAAGGATTAAATACCTCCTGGGGTTCTTGTAGGAATTATATGAGATAATATTTTGAAAAAAAAAACAGTCTCATATGGATGTGGCTTAGTAGTAAATCGCTTTGCTAGTATGCATGAGGCCCTGGATTCAATCCCCAGTACTGGGGTGGCAAATCTGACTCATGGCTAATGCTAGGTAAATATAAGTAACTTGTGGGGTAGGTGGTAGAGATTGATAAGGGCAATGCTTACTGCATTTGAGTACTATGACATAGTACTTGGTACTGTGTAATTTAAGTACATTGAAGAAGTTTGTAATCTCTCTCTATATATATTTATCTAAATTGTGTTTTGGGCTAAGTAACTGTGCATGTTATCTTCCTTTATTCAGAAGAGGATCATATCCCTAAGTCAAAATTATCAGTTGCATGCCTACTTTGCACAGTCTTAAACTGTACCTCATTTAGGTTTAATCAAAAGAATGAGATCATAGTTTCTTTCCTTGCAAATCATATACTTTTTTGTTTTAGTAAGTGAACTTTCTAATGAAGACTAGCATATTCATGTAAATGTAAAGTGGATACCTTTTCCCAGCTGGAACATTCTATGTAAGCAGCATCCAGAGAGTATTAGGCAGAAGTCCCCATTAGCACACTTGAGTAATCATCTTCCCTAAGGTATGGAAGAGGTTTTAAGGATGGTTATTTTTCCTGTTTTCAAACTTTGTGCAAATGGAAATATACATCTGATTTCATACCAGGCATTTTTTTTGCCTCAAAATCATGATGTGAGAATCATTCCTTTGATATAAGTTTGTTCATTTTATTTTATGACAAATACATAGTGAAATGGGTAAATAAACCAAATAATTTAACTTATGCATTACCTTATCTACTTGTTCCTTTTTACGGTGAGACTACTTAAACTACTCTCCTACCAACTTTCCAATGTCCAGTAGAAGGCTGAATAGCATACCATTGCTCATGCATGACACATTTTCTTTATTCATTCATTCATGGGCATGTAGGTTGATTCCGTATCTTGGCTCTTGTGAATAATTCTGTAGTGAACGTGAGGATGCAGATATTGCTTTGACATACTGATTTCATTTCCTCTGCATGTGTATTCAGTAGGGAGATTCATAGATTATATGCTAGTTCTATTTTTAATTTTTAATGTATCTCCATTCTGTTTTCTCTAATAGGTATGCTTATTTACATTTCCACTCATAGCATACAAGTGTTCCCTGCTTCTGGTCCTTGCCAACACTTGTTATCTTTCATCTTTTCATTGTTATTCTATTTTGCATTTCTGTGATGGTTAATGTAATTTTCCATATACCTTTCAACCACTTGTATGTCATCTTTTGAGAAGTTTCTTTTCAGGTCCTTTGCCTAGTTTTAAATTGGGTTATTTTTTTTCTCTTGATAATGGGTTTTGTTAGTTCCTAATACACTTTAGATATTAACCCCTTATCAAATATGTGTTTGAAAATAGATTTCCCCACTCTATAGGTTTTGTCTTCACTCTACTATTTCCTTTGCTATGCAGAAGCTTTTTAGCTTGTAAAGCTGTTTGTCTATTTTGGTTTAGTTGCCTATGCTTTTTGTGGTCATATACAAAATATCATTGCCTCTATCAGTTACGTATTTGGTTTGCTAGAGTTACGTTGAGGATTTTTGTTTCCATGTATGTTTAGAGGGACTGTGGCCTGTAATGTTCCTTTATTCCAGCGTCCTTGTAGGGTTTTGGTACCAGGATAATGCTGATTTTGTGAAATGAGTTTTGGAAGCATTACACCTCTTCAGTTTTTTTGGGCAAGTTTGAGAAGGATTGGTTTTGGCTCTTTAAACAGCTGGTCAAATTCACCAGTAATGCCCTTAAGTCCTAGGTTTTTCTTCAGCAGGAGTGTTTTGGCTGTCAATTCAGTTTACTCCCTTTTGGTCTTTTCATATTATCCATTTATTCATGATTCATTCTGGGTGGGATATATGTTTAGGAATTTATCTGTTTCTTGAAAGTTATCCAGTTTGTTGGTATTTAATTGTGAATCGTAATCTAATTGTGAATGGTACTTTCTGATGAACCTTTTTACTCCTGTGGCATTAGTTGTAATGTCTCTCTTTTTCATTTCTGATTACATTTATCTGAATCATCTCTCTTTATTTCTTAATCTAACTAAAGGTTTGTTGATTTTATCTTTTCAAAAAACTGAATCTGAATTTTGTTTAATTTTTTCTGTTGTTTTTCTAGTTTCTGTTCATTTATTTCTGCTCTAATCTTTATTATTTCCTTCCTTTTACTCATTTTGGACTTGGTTTGCTTTTCTACTTCTGGAAGTATATTGTTAATTTGTTTATTTGTGATCTTCTCAGTCATTTATTGCTATAAACTTCCATCTTAGAAGTGCATTTCATAAATGTTGGTATGTTGTGATTCCATTATTTTTTTAAAAAGAGAGAGAAGGGAGAAAGAGAGATTCAGTTTTATTTAATTTCTCATGTGGCTTTCGTTGCTCCAAAATTTCATTGTGTGCATCGTGCTGGGGTTTGAACCTGTATCCTTATGCATGCCAGGCAAGCAGGGTAAACCATTAAGCCACTATTATAGCCCTTGTGTTTCCATTTTATTCATTTCAAGAGCAAACTATGTGTTCTTAATGGTAATGTACTTGCCTGAAATGACAATGCAGATTATCATACAGTTCATAATGAAATGGTACAAGTAGCATAGTAAGTAAGGAGAGAATAAGAGCTAAAGGAGATAATTAGATTCAGGGAATATGAATCTGGTATTTATTTTTGAAGTAAGTGAGTTACGTGATTATCAAAAGCTACATGTTGAAAAGGAAAATAAAAATTTTTGTGGTCCTTAACTCACACCTAGTTATGTTTCTTACTGTGGGAACATGGCCTAGCTTATTGAATTAACAAAATTAAAGTTCTCACTTGTTTACTCCTCTGCTCTTCCCCGAACTTACAAGAAGTTATGGTAAATAGATTGACAAATAATGTTTACGTATTTTGGCATTTGACTTTCATTTCATGTAATTGATATTTATTGACTGCCATGGAGTAGGTAAATGTTATAAATTCATGTAGAGGCAGCAGCATAGAGCTAGTTGTCTCACTTTATGTTCCAAATCTCCGTGTGTCCTGTTTCTCATATTTTCAAAACATAATGGTGATAATACTTACCTCATTTCCCCTCCTATCTAACATTATATGTTTATTTTAGTGCAATTTGTGCACTAGTACTAGTATAACTTCATTTGATGTAACCTGTGTTTGATTATTACTCATTTGATACTATTCCTAGAGGTACCCAAAGACATTTTTATGAAACATTTGGTCAGTTTAGGTTTTCTTAAGTTCCAAATTCTTTCCTTGTCCTAGAGTTCTTTGCTATAAATTCTTATACTGTCTGCTTCATATTAGGATTACTTAATGAAGAAGGTGAGGCTGCCAATTCTCATTGTCTGGTGATTGGTAGTTAATACCTGAGTCTAGGTTTACACTTTCCTAAAAGTCCAAGGACAGCATGGTAATGAATGGGAAGAAGTGGGATAGAGTAGACTTCAAATTAACAATGCCCTGAAATGCCTTTTACAATTAGAAATATTTAACAATGAAAACATATTTCTGAAATTAGAGCATTGTTTGGAAATAAAGAATGGGCCTGAGGGTGGATAGTGATTGGTGAGTAGTTAAATAATTCAGTATGGCAAAGTAACCACACTAAGTACATTAGATACTATCAATTGATATATATTGATATAGTCTTAAAAACCAAATCTGTTTCATGTTAATGTTAAAGTCAATGAGCTATTTAAGACCTACTGAGGAAGATCCTCCATATTTGGAGCAGCCCCCCCGCCATCACTCGAGTGCCTCCAGGCCACTTTTAGTCCATGGAGGCACGCATCAGACACCACTAGGAAGATCCCCTCAGAGCAGCCATTGCCTACCCTAACCCCTGTGTACTGTCTGGGCCTCTTTAGTTCCTGGCAAATAGGAGACAAGTGCTCAGGATACCACTGGCAATACCCCTTCGGAATAGAACAGCAGCAGCCGACCCTCGTCCAACCCCCTCCACTGCAAAACTGAATCCCCAAGTGAAGGTCCAGGCCTCTTTTGGTCCCAGGTAGCAGGCGCCCAGGACAATATCAGTAGGAACCCCATCCAGAAAAGCCCCCACCTACCTGATGCCTCGTGTGCCAGTCCGGGCTTCCTCTGGTCCCCTCTTCCTTTTTTCCCAGCTGGTAGCCACTCAGAACACCCCTAAGCAGATCTGCTGTCTGAAGCAGCCCCTACCCAGCTGAAGGACAAGCCCAGACCTGTTATGCTCTGGGCACCAGCACATGCCTAGGACCAACTGGAGGAGTACACTTGCCTGGACCAGCCCTTGACCCAAGGCCTTTTCTGGTCCTGGCTTGGCAGGCACCCAGGACAACCAAGGTTTAGATCTGCAATCTTGAGCGTGGATCCAAAAGGTGGAGCAGAAAGAGGCACAACCACCATCAGGAAGGTGGTCATCATCAAAGAGGTGGTGGCAGATCTGTCTCTTTGACTTGCAAGGAAAAACCACCTGGAGAACAGCCTCCGTTCCATGCAGGAAACCTCAATTCAGACATCCAGAAGGAGCTCTTCAAAGATGAAGAATCAAGATAGGAAAGGGTCACCTCAAACCCAAAATTCCTCTAAAAAGGATGCCACAGATAGGGACCAAGGTGAAAACCTTTAAAAAACCATCAATGATTTGTTTACTAAAAAGAACAATTAACTAAAAGAAGATATAATGTAGGGACTAAGTGAGAAAACGCAAGAGATGAAAAACTATTATCAAAGAGATAGACATACCCAAAAAGGAAGTAGCAGAGCTAAAATCTGCAGTCAATGACATGAGAGGAACCATGGAAGAATTTAATAATGGACTAACTTCTATAGAACACAGAACCTCAGCTCTTAAAGAAAGAACTTCTGACAATGAGAAAAGGCTGAGCAAATTTAAGCACACAGATGACAAAAAAGAAAAAAAAACTTACAGGACATGAACACAATTTT
>PVKS010051771.1:0-11022 GCA_004027875.1 Aplodontia rufa | reverse complement strand
GCAGGTGACAAGTCAAAAGGACAAGTCCATACTATCAGAATCTTACTGGCTATGCAAAAAGCATTTCAAAATATAAAATCTCTACAACCTAGTCTCCTCCTATACACCTGCACACAATTTCTTTTGGAATCCATGAATGTGTCTTGCGGGGAAGGGGGACACAAATTGACTCTGGTTGCCAGGCTTTCTCAGAGTACCAGTACCTTGTATAATGGAATTGCTATTGTTTATTGATATGATCCCTACTAATGAATAAGGATGAGATGAATCCTATTTGATTATCATGCCTATATTGGCCCCAAGTGTTGTTATGAAAGAGGAATGCCATCTAGCAACAAACAAAAATAATAAAATATAGGAGGAAAGGAAAAAAAAATAAAAATAAAAAAAATAAAAAAAAAAGACTCTGGTGTGGGCATAAGGAAAGACAACTAGATCAACAGAATTGACTGAAAAGCTCAAAATAGAACTTCACATTTGTTGTCCATTTATGTTCAACAAGGGTATCAAAAATCTTCAATAAGAGGGCTAGAGCGGTGGCTCCATGGTTACAGCTCTTGCCTGGCACTATACAAAACAAAGTGTCAGAGCAATGAAAGCCACATGAAAACTAAACAAAATTGATTCTTTCTCTCTCTCTCTCCCTCTCTCTTTTTCTCTCTCTCCCTCCCTCCCTATCTAAAAAAAAAAATCTTCAATAGGAAAAGAACTGTCTCTTCAATGAATGGTGCCTAGACATATGGATAGCCACACGCAAAAGAATGAAGTCAGACAAACCCCTTTCTCACACTATACATAGAATAGCAACTTAGAAAGGATCAAAGTTCTAAATGTAAGGGCTAAACCTACAAAACATTTAAAATAATGCGTAAGAAAAAGTCTTTGTGATCTTAAATGAGGTGATAGTTTCTTAGACATAACACCAAAAGCATAAGCAACTGAAGAAAAATAGTTAAATTAGCTTTCATCACAATGAGAAATTTTGTGTTGCATAGAACACTATTAAGAAAGTGAAAATGCAGTCCACATGATGGGAGAAACTCTTTGCATACATGGTGAGACTATGTACAAAATACAAAAATGCACACATACGATTTAGAACACAAAGATTAAAAAAGTAAGTAGTCAGGTTTAAAAAGGAACAAAGGATTGGGATCAACAGTTCTCTAAAGAAAATACACCAGTGGCCGGAAATACATGAGAAGATGCTCAATCTTATTAGTCATTAGGGAGAGGAAACTCAAAACTCACAAAGAGATCCTACTTCACACTCAAGTTCCTAGGATGACTATAATAGAAAAGAGCAAATGTTGCAAATGATGTGGGAAAAAAATCAGAATCTTCAGATATTGTGAATGGGAATGCAATATGGTACCTTTGGTAAACAATTTGGTATTTCTTCAAGAAGTGGAACATGGAGCTACCATATAACTCAGTGATTCCACTCTTAGGTACATACACAAGAGCGATGAAAATATGTCCACACAAAAACTTGTACACAAGTGTCCCAGTAGCGTCATTTATGATAATAGAAGGCTAAAAACACCCAAATATTCACCAAAAAATGAATGAATGAAAATAATGGTAGAGTTAGACAATTCAGCCACAGAAGGAATGAAGTGCTGATCCTTTCTACAGAATCGATGAACCTTGAACACATTATGTCAAGGGAAATAAGGCAGACATGAAAGATGACATACTGTAAGATTACATTCATAGAATAGTCAAGAATATGTCAATATATAGAGTGAGAAAATAAACAAGTGATCGCCAGAGCCTGCGGGAAGAAAGAAATGAGGAGTAACTGCTCAGGACAGGGTTGACTCTGCGTGTGGTGATGAAAATGTTCTGGTATTAGACAGAAGCCACGGTCACACAATTCTGTAGAGAGATTATGAAACAGTGAATTGTACAGTATGTGAATTACATCTCAATTTAAATAAATGGACAAATTCCTAGAAAGATTACTAAAATGGATTCAAGAGATAAAAAATCTAAATAGAGCTATAAAAGGCAAAGAAATTGAATTTGTAATTGGAATTTATAATCTCCCTGCAAACCAAATCCCAGCAACAAATGGTGAATCTTATCAAATATTTAAATTATAAATCATAGTAATTGTAAATACAATGATAAATAATAACAATGATGTACAAATCACAATTAATAACAATCATATACTAATTCCATCAGGAAATAGAGGAGAAAGTAACCCTATTCAACCTATTATATGAGACCAGTATTTTTATCCTGATACTAAAATCAGCCAAGGACATTGTGAGTTAAGAAAAATTTAAACCAATACTCACAAATGTAAGTACAAAAATTAATAATAAAATATTAGCAAGTAAAATTTAGTGATATCTAAAAGGTGGTATACACTATGACCAAGAGAGATTTTACCCAAGGAACAAGAGTTGGTTTAAGTTCCAAAAAGCAATTCATGTGACTTACTCTATCAACAAAATAAAGGACAAAGCAACATGACCTTATTGATAGACATTTGAGAAAGCATTTGAGAAAATCCAGCACTCACTTGTGATAAATAAAACAGTAAAACCCTCCAAACAAAATGGATAAGAATTTTCTCCGCTTCATAAAGCGCAGCTGTCGGAAAATCCTACAGTTAACAAAATGCTTAGTGGTGAAAGGCAGAATTCTATCTCTTTAAGAGCTCAAACAGGAAAGAATGTTTCACCCATTCCATTCGACCTTTCTACAAGAGTTTCTGGTCATTTCAATAAGAGAGGAAAACAGAAATCAGACACGTACAGATTAGGAAGAAAGAAGTAAAGCCCTCTAATAATCAATATAACCTTCTAATAATCAATTGATCTCTATCCTAGCCACAAACCACAAAACAAAACTAAAAATTTGGTTTACCATAGCATTAAGAAAATAAAGAGGGAGCTGGAGCGGTGGCTCAGCAGTTACGGTGCTTGCCTAGCATGCGCAAGTACACGAGTTCGAACCCCAGCACCACATACACAATGAAGTGTTGGAGCAACGAAAGTCACATGAAAAACTAAATAAAATTGATTCTCTCTTTCTCTCTCACTGTCCCTCTTTCTAAAAAAAAAGAAAGAAAGAAAATAAAGAGTACATTTAATAAATGAAGTGCAAAATCTTTGAAAATGCTGAGAAAAATTAAGGAATTTAAAATAAATGGGGCGATAGTTCATGTTTATGAACTTAAAGTCTTAATATTATTAAGAGAATAATACTATCCAAAATGATCTAGAGATTCGATGCAACTCAAAATCACAGCTGACTTCTTAGTAGAAACTGAGAATCTCTTCCCAAAATTTATACAGAAATTTAAAGGATCCCGAATACCTGAAACAATTTTATAAAGGAAAAAGTTGGAGTAGTCGCATTTGATTGATTTGAAATTAGCTATATAACTACAAATATATATCCTTTAAATAGGGTTCAGCCCCTCCCCCTCCAAAGTCATGCAGGAATTTTTATCTCCAAACCCTTATGCTAAAAATATTAAGGAGTGAAAATTTAATCCAACTATGGTGTTTAAATGTGGGGCCTCTGAAAACCGATTAGATTAGATCAGATGATTAGAGTGGAGCCCCCAAGACTGAATTCTGATTTTATAAGTATAGGAATGTAAGGACACATATAGAAACACACACACACACACACACACACACACACACACCCCACATTACAGCTCGTAAATATAAATTAACTCAAAATGTATCATAGACAAAAATATAAAAGAACTAAAACTTCTAGGAGAAAAGAGAGGAAGAAGTCTTCATGAATTTAATTAGGCAAACACTTTTTTTTTAAGAGAGAAAGACAGTAACAGAGAGAGAGAGAGAGAATCAATTTTTATTGAGTTTTTCACATGGCTTTCATTGCTCCAACACTTAGTTGTGTACGTGGGTGCTGCCGTTTGAACCTGTGTACTTGCACATGCCTGGCAAGCGCAGTTACCGCCAAGCCACGGCTCCAGCCCCCAGGAAAAGACTCTTTAGACACCAAAAGCACCATGGATAAATTTAAAAATTGACACATGGTTTTATCAACATTTGAAATGTTGATTATTCAAAACCATACCATCACTAAAAGGAAGACAAGCTACAGACTGGGTGTAAATCTTACAAACCATATATCTAACAAAGAATTCGAATCCAGAAGAAGTAACCAACTTTTAACTAAAAAATAAAAAAATAAAATGGGGCACAGTGTGACATACTTATAATCCAGATACTTGGAAGGCTGAGGCAGAAGGATTCCAAGTTCAAGGCCAGCCTGGGCAACTTAGCATGACCCTGCCTTAAAAGAAAACATTTAAAAAGGGCTGGAGATGTAGCTTAGTGGGAGAGAGCCCCTGAGTTCAATTGTCAACACTGCAATAACAAGAAGAAAACAGAAGAAAAGGGAAGAATCCAATGTTTAAAAATGCAGATCTGCGCAGCACTTCATCAAAGAAGATTGCAAATAAACATCTGAAGTAATGTTTAACACCACCAGTCATCAGGGAAATGTAGTTTAAAACCTCAGTGAGGTACGATTATACTGCTATTAGAATGACTGAAATAAAAAATGCTGGCAATACCCAGTGCTATGGGAGTATAAAACAGCTAGATCTCTCCCATGTTGTTGGTGGGAAAGCAAAATGGTAATCCGCCTTTGGAAAACAGTTTGGCAATGATGCATAAAGATAAACATACATATATCACCTGTTCCAGCAGCCTCACATTGGACACTTACTCTGGTGAAATGAAAACACGAGTTCACAAAAATTTGTGTGCATTTTTATAGCAGCTTATTTATAACCATCAAAAACCGGAAACAGTGCACATGTCTTTCTACCAAAGAGCAGATTTAAAAACTGTAATAAATCCACTGAATGGAGCATTACCCAGAATTACAAAGGAAGAAAACCCCAATATATACATCATGATGGATAAATGCATTTTGCTAAGTAAAAAAGGAAAAACCACAAGGTTGTGTGTTATGTTACTCCAGGCTGTGGCTTGAATATCGATAGTGACCCCCAAAGATCCATGTGTTAAAGGATTGGTCCCCAGGGTGGGACCTTTAAGAGACAGGGCCTGGTGGAAGGTCCTTTGGTCACCGGCCTCTCTCTTTTTGGGGACTCCAGCATGCCATTCTGCAGTGATGGGCTGCCCTCACCAGAGGCCCAAGCCAATGGGGCCACCTGATCTTGGACTTGAACCCCCAGAACCATAAGCCAAAATAAACTTCTACTTCATAAGTAGCTCATGTTAGGTCTTTCTTTCTTTCTTTCTTTCTTTCTTTCTTTCTTTTAAGAGAAAGAGAGAATCCATTTTATTTAGTTTTTCATGTGCTGGCCTTCATTGCTCTGACACTTCATTGTGTACATGGTGCTAGGGTTTGAACCAGTGTCCTTGTGCATGCAAGGCAAGTGCCATAACCTCTGAGCCACCACGCCGGGCCCATGTCAGGTATTTCATTGTATTAACACAGAGCTGACATACCCACTTCATTAATGTGACCATCTGGAAAAGACAAAACTGTATGGATAGAAAGCAAATCAAAGAATATATAACAAATCCCATCATTATGTACAACTATAATGCACCAATAAAAAATGTGAAAAAAAAACGAAATCAAATCAAAGCTTTCAGAGGCTGGGCATGGAGATAAGGCAAGTTGAACTACAAAAGGAGCTAACAGAGGGGAATTTGTGAGTGGTGGAACTCTTCTAAGTTATGGTGAGTCATGACATGTGAGTCTTCATCTGTCAAAACCATAAAACCTTGCCATAGTGAATTTTACTATATGTAAATTTGAAAGGCATCAACCGTAAAAATTGAATACTAATTGTAATAAATGAACCTGATTACTTTACAAATGAATAAAATAAGGGAGTGGGGAAGAAAGGAACCAATCTGAGTTACTTTGGGAAATAGTATTTTAAATGTATATTGTAAGGTTAAGACAAAAATAATGTACAAGTGCTGTATTTAATTAGTTTCTCACAAGAACATGGGTTAGCAATTCTGACCTTGTTTTATATACATACCAGGGTTGAACAAATAAGTAAATACATTTTAATTAAAGAGACCCAGGGCTGTCACTGTTGGTTAAAAATGTTAACAAATAAGGAAAAGGAAATGAGAATAAATGTTGGAGTGTGAATTGCAGTCAGAAGTATCAGTATCAACTTAGGATTTTTAAATCAATATAAATGTGTGTGTTTGCCTGCTACACCTCTGACAGAGGGCTAATATCCAGAATATACAAAGACCTCAAAAAACTGAAAACCAAAACCACAAATAATCCAATCAATGAATGGGCTAGGGAACTAAAAAGAAACTTCTCAATGGAGGAAGTCCAAAAATCCCATAAATACATGAGAAAATGTTCTACATCACTAGCAATCAGAGAAAGCAAATCAAAACTTCACTCAGATTCCACCTCACTCCTATCAGAGTGGCAAAAATGAAGAATACGAACAACAATAGATGCCGGAGGGTTGTGAAAATAAAGGAACACTATCACACTGCTGGTGGGACTGTAAGCTTTTACAGCTACTCTGGAAAGCAGTTCAGAGACTCCTCAAAAAAACTAAGGATGGAACCACCTTTTGACCCAGCTATCCCACTCTGGAGTATTTTCCCAAAAGAGCTAGAATCAGCATACTACAGAGACACAGCTACATCAATGTTTATAGCAGCTCAATTTACTATAGCTAAACTATGAAACCACACAGATGCCCCTCATTGGATGAGTGGATTCAAAAACTGTGGTACATATATACAATGGAATTCCATTCTGCTATGATATCATGGCATTTGCAGCCGAATGGATGGAGATGGAAAAAACTATGCTGAGTGAAATATCCCAAACTCAGACTCAAGAGCCAAATCTTTTCTCTCATATGTGGAAGCTAGAATACAATTGGAGATAGATTGAAAGTTGGCCAAGCTAATAATAACCTCAACGTGGGTGAATTTTCACATGAGCAGGGGGAACCATGGCTATGACCCTGGGGGGTATTGGAGGGAGGTAGGGATGGGAATGAGGGATTAGGGGAGATGTCAAGGCAGCTGGAGGGAAGGAGTAGGGAGATTTCGATAGAGTTGGGAACCCTCAACATCCATGAGAAGCCCAACTAACATGGGGGTAAAGTAAGGGAAACATGGGAACACGGGAAAACTCAAAAGGGGGAGATCATGAACTGGCATCTGACAATATTCATGTGTTCATGAATGCGTAACAACGACTCCCTCCATTATGTCAGATTGTGTTGAATGAATTTTAAAAAAGAATTAAACAAAAAAAAATAATAAATGTGTGTGTTTGCACTGGTGAGTACACACACCTGTATTTCCAAGATCCGTCCCCCTAAGAGGACATGAAAGTAACGGCACCCAGAGAGCAATGAGCACACCTACAGCCTGACTTTGGTTTCTAAATACCAATCTCCATTAAAAAAGAACCGCACTTCTGGGAGAAGTAGTCAGTCCCAGGACAGGAAGTGGGAGTAACGTAAGCAAAGCTTGGAACATCTCAGGATGGGTGCCAAAAAGTAAGAAAGGGCTCCAAAGGGTGCGGGTGCATTGACAGGACACAGTGACCAATCTGAAAGACTTCCCCATGGCCACGCTGCAAGGATGCAAGCAGCACAATGACCAAGGATGTGACTGCATTATAACCCACAGACTGAGATGAGCTCACACCGATGTGAAGAAGTAGCTGAACAAGCAAACAAATGGAGGGACATTTTCTCCTTACAAAAGAGATGAGAGAATACACAATTGTCACTAGAACACCACCATTAAAATTGTTACAGGTAATCTACCTACGGATGCTGATTATTGGGTAAATGCTTTAGGAGAAAAAGAGTGTTTGCACAGGCTCCAAGAATCAGCCTCAAGGTATCTATTAATCAAAAATGGAAGAAATGAGAAATCCATCAGGTATAGCCTTAAAACCTCTATTCCCTGGGGTTGAGGATTTAGCTCAGTGGCAGAGAGCTTGCCTAGCATGCGCAAGGCCCCGAGTTCGGTCCTCAGCCCTGTAAAAACAAAAACAAAAACAAAAAAAAAAACTCTGTTCCCTGATACCATATTCTAATGTATTAATTTATTCATCGTCTGAATGGTTTATGGCCTTAATTCTGTCTGCCAAAATATAACTTCCACAGGAAGAAATTTTGGCCTAATTCTTCCATTGATGTTTCCTAAACACCTAGAGCAGTGCTTGGCACAGAGTAAGAACTTGACAACTATTTGTTAAAATAAATGGATTTAAGGTGGAAACAACTGTAGTGCATTTTTTCCCTGTTCCTGGGTAAGTGCTATTTGCGCTGACAGTTATCTGAGTTGGCTGAGATCCTTCCAGCAGAGGGCTATGATTCTAGACTTTTAGCCAGGAGACGGTGTTCACTTGGTGCACTGCTAACTCATGAATGTCTCTTCCTCCAAGCAACTGGAACCTGCACCAAGATGAGGACTTGGCAGTTGTAGTGTGGCCTGGATGTTGTCCCCATCACCCCCTTAGCCAGGTGACACTGTATAGTACACAACCTGAGTGACAGATAGTCCATGATGGACCTGCATCCACACATGGGCTTTCAGAGTGAGCTTTCCACCCTCTGTCACAGCTGTCCCTGAAGCATCCTGCTCCCTTGTGCTGGTTCCCATGGGCTCCCCCAGCACCCCTCCCAAACCAGCTTGCTCAGACCTGTCTGGGCACCATGGCAGACCCTTTCCCCACAAACTGGTTGGTTCTTCCTCCCAGCTCATTCTTTTGGTTTCCAAATCTTTGTCCATGGCACTGTCTCTGAACCCCATTTGTTCTAAGTCCTTCGCTCTCCTTTACCAGAATAGATCTCCTTCCCAAAGCCCCTACCTGACCCAGCACTGGACTTCCTGCTGGCCTTGAAGCAGGGTCCCGAGAGCACTTGAATTCCCCCATGGTAGTCAACTTCGCACCAGGAACACTAAGGACTGCTGCCCTGAGCTATAAAGAGTTGGAGGCAGGGGATGGGGAGAACCAGGGGCCCTGCACAGGGTCCCTCAGGCCTGCTTTGACAGAATCACCTCTGTTCACAGCATTTACAGCTTTCAAATGTGATTGTTGCCTAGAAAAAAATATAATTATGTCAATGTCTAGTCTATTGGTCATATATTCAAAAAGTGGGGTGGGAGGAAAGGAGGGGAAGGGGGAAAACTGGAGTCTGAATTAGAACAAGTTAAACTGCATGCTTTTATGATCATGTATTATATAATCCTATGTCATATATACCAATAAAAAAGGACCAATAAAAGAAAAGTTGTGTGTCTAAGCATCAGACCATGGATAACCTGTGCCTTCAGGATGGACACAGTCATTTTAACTTGGAAAAAAAAACTTTAAATCACAATCACCTCCCACTTAGAAGAAATTTAATAGAGCACCTACATAGAATCTCTGGCTTGCAGAGATGAGACTACCTAGGGATCCCCGCTAGGTTAAAAGGCTGCTAACTAGTATTGATGACTTGCTAACTAGTATTCCAAACCAGGTGGAAGTTAAGGCAAACCTACTTCAGAAAAAGACTTCACTTGTTAACATGCTTGATCTGCAGCTGTTCTTTCTTTGGGTAATTTGGGTAATTTGCAATCTAAGAATTCACTCCCTAATTTACCTGCTATGCGAGTTCCTATCTTGGTGTTTGATGGAGCTCAGCTATACTTAATGTGGAACCCAGTAAGTGGATGGTGAAAGTGACTTACTGTAAGTCATGGTCCCACTTGTCTGCTTAAAATTGCCATAGGGGCACTGGGAAGAGAATGAGACTTTGAGGAGCACTTAAAATGACTCTCTGACTCATCATAACTTGATCAAAAATGGACAAAGGACTTGAATACATGTTTTTCCAAAAATTGTACAAATGCCAACAGGTAAACAAAAACATGCTTGGAATCACTAAATCATTAGGAAAATGCAAATCAAACCTCCAGTGAGAAAACCCCTCACACCCATCAGAATGCTTACTATATGTTTAAACAAAACAGATTAGTAAGCATTGGCAAAAATGAAGTTGGAAAACTTTGCTCTGTTTCTGGCGATGTAAAAGGGTACAGCCACTATGGAAAAATGGTATGATAGACACCCCAAAATTCAAAAATAGAATTCTCCATATGATCTATCAATTCAACTTCTGGCTATATATCCAAAAGAATTGAAAGAAGGTACTCAAGGATCCCAAGTTCATAGCAGCATTATTCACAACAGCTAAAACACAGAAGAGGAAGCCATGAGTTCACCAACAGATGAATGTATAAGCAAACTGGTGTGTCTGTGCAAGAGAATATTACTCAGTCTTAAAAAGAAAAGAAATTTTGCCACAAGCTACAATGTGTATGAACCACAAGAGCATTATGCTGAGTGAAATAAGCCAGTTACAAAATAACAAAAGCTGTGTGATTCCCTTATATAAGATGTCTACGGTAATCCGTTTCACTGAGACAGAAAGTAGGATGGTAGTTGCTGGGGGTCAGGGCAGGAGGAAGTAGGGAGTTGTTTAATGGGTACAAAGTTTCAATGTTGCCAAATGAAAAAAGTTCTGAAGATAAATGCGCAGATGGTTGAACAACAAGGTGATTATAATGTCACTGAACTGTAGTACACACTCGCAATACTTAGAATGGTAAATATTCTTCTGTATTTATCACAGTTTTTAAAAATTGAAAAAAAAATCCTGAGTTTAAATGGGAAGACAACTGTGGCCAAGTTTCAATGTGAAGCAGATGTTTTCAAAACCTAGGTTGCAGTGTTCGTCAATGCAAGGCTAATAGGAGTGTCCGTGGGCATGACAGTTCCTGTGGGTGAAAAGCCTTTATCTGAGCAAGTCCTCGGGTACAGTAATGCCGCTTGCAGGCATTTAACCCCGAGAAGTAATCATGCATATCCACGTGTGTATCTGTAAGGATGTACATCTGCTTATAGCATCTAATAATCACAAATAATTTAAATATACAAAAGCCAGTCATGGTGGGATAAAGTGCCACACCGTCACTA
>PVKS010051770.1:0-11008 GCA_004027875.1 Aplodontia rufa | reverse complement strand
GCAAAATTGACGCTCATAGCAGCTCGATTTACAATAGCTAAATTACGGAACCAACCCAGATGCCCCTCACCGAATGAATGGATCAAAAAACTGTGGTATATATATACATGGAGTTCTACTCAGCAATTAGAAACAATGATATTGCAGCCTTTGAAGGTAAATGGATGGCTATGGAAGAAATCATGATGAGTGAAATCAGCATAACCCAGAGAACCAAGGGCGGAATGTCTTCACTCATCTGTGGAGGCTGGAGCTAGACCCTGGCCATTGAGAAAGGAGGTCAATTATCATGTTTTAAATCTGGATAAGGTGTAATGTGATACAACCTAAGGATTTGCAGAGATGTATTGAGAAAGGGGGGGGGAGGGATAAGGGTGGGTATTTGGGGGGCTCTAGGGGGTAAATCTAATTTTTTCAGAATTTATATATATATATATTATATTATTTCATTAGAAGCTTGTTTGTTCAACAAATAAATTTCTGAATAAGTTAAAAAATATGGAGGAGGCAAATACAAACAGGAGCTGGCACCCAATGAAAAGAAGCTCAGGGTCTAGAGGAAGAGATGGGAGTCACGTATCTGCAGCTGTTATCCAAGGTGCCATGTGATTTGGACTAGGTGACAAGTTCAAACAAATGGCCAAGGTAGTTGGAAAGTGGGGAGTGCAGCCATGGGAGGTAGACAAGGCAGTCTTCAGAGAGGGCTGGCAAGTGAGACAGCCTTGAGGGACTACATGGGCAGGTGGTGGCGAGGACAGCCTAAGGGAAATCTGGGTGGTTGTGTTTGATTGGATATGGGGACATGTGAGAAAGTAAAGTCAGAGGAGGCAGGGCAAGAAAAGTGAGGTGGGCCACAGAGCCTGTGTTAGTCTGTTTTCTGTCACTCTAACAAAATACCTGAGATGATCAAATCATAAAGAAAAAAGGTTTCTTCTGACTCACAGTTTTGGAGGTTCCAGTCCATGCCCAATGCTATGAACCTGTGGTGAGGCAGGGCACCGCGGCAGAAGCAGGTGACGGAACAAAATCACTCATCTCACACTGGTGAGCAAAAGAGAAAGAGGAAGGGGCTGGGGCTCCCTATTCTCAGCAAGGTCACAGCCTCAGTGACTTGAGGATCACCCACTAGGTCCCACTTCTTAAGGCTTCCAGTGGCTTTCGTGGCTCCAAGACTTCATTGTGTACATGGTGCTGGGGTTTGAACTCGTGTCCTTGCACATGGCAGGCAAGCTCTGTAACCGCTGAGCCACCGCTCCAGCCCCTTACAGCTGAGCTTTAAGAGTTCTTTATACATTCTGGATACAAGTCCTTGGTCAGGTATGTGCTTTCTCAATATTTTCTCCAGACTGCTCCTAGCCTCGTCACTCTCTTGGTAATGTCTTTCACAGAATAAGTTTTCATTTTTTAAAACTTTTTATTAAGGCGTTGAGTTATTATTGTACAATCATAAATGCATATTAAGTAACAATATGATATGCGTTTGTTCTTAAACCAGAATTACCCCCACATCACCCACAGCCCAGTCTCTTGATTCTTCTACATTTCACCCCTAGTAAGTTTTAATTTCGATCAGGTCAGGCTGGGTGTTTTTGCTGTCTTCTTATGGATCGCGCTTTTGGTATTAAGTCTCAGAACTCTGCCTAACCTCAGGCCACAAAGATTTTTTTTTCTTGTTTTCTTCTAAGACTTTTAGAATTTCATCTGTTTTACATTGATATTTATGATCCATTTTAAGTATTGATTGTTATCTCATGAATCCTTTGCCTACATCGATTGATAGGAACATGCGGCTTTTCCACTCTGGTCTGCTAACAGGTAGATAATGCTGGTTGGTTTTCAAGTATTGAAGAGCCTCACGCTCTCTGGATAAATCCCACTGGATAGTGGATGTGATTTACTACTGTCCTACTGATGGCAACGCAGGGGATATCAGTGTGTGCTTTCTGTTCTTGTGCGGTGTTGTCTGGGTAATGCTGGTTTAGGATAAATTGGAAATTATGTCCTCCTTTTTAATGTTTTAATCGTCTTCTTAAAGAAAGAGGGATAGTGAGAGAGAGATAGAGAGAGAGATCAATTTTTTATGTAGTTTTTCATGTGGCTTTTGTTGCTCTGACACTTTGTTGTGTACGTGGTGCTGGGGTTTGAACTTGCGTACTTGTGCATGCAGGGCAAGTGCTGTAACTGCCGAACCACCGCTCCAGCCCCATGCTAATATCTGGCAGAATTTACCAATGAACCCATCTGGGTCTGGAGATTTTTTTGTTCACGTTTTTCAACTACAAATTAAATTTGTTAGTTATAGGACTCTTCAGTTTTATCTTGTATGAGTTTGGTAGTTCATGGCTTTTAAATAATTGGTCCATCTATCTAAGTCATTGGATTTACATGGAAACAGTTGGTCAGAGAGTTGTGTAGTGACGTCCCCTCTTTTATTCATGTTATTGGTGGTTTTTTTTTTCCAACTCTAAATAGGCTAATCAATTTTATTGATATTTTCAAAGAACTACCTTTTTGTTTCATGGATTTTTCTCTATTGTTTTACTGTTTTCACTCATATTGATTTCTGCTTTTACATCTAAGATTTCCATTCTTATTAGTTTTTTTAAGAGAGAGAGAATCAATTTTATTTATTTTTTTCATCTGTTTTTTGTTTCTCTGACTCCTAGTTTTATATGTCATGCTGGGGTTTGAACCTGGGTTCTTGGGCATGCCAGGCAAGCGCTCCAACCGCTGAGCCACTGCTCCAGCCCCTCCTTCATTATTCTTTCTGGGAGTTTATTTTGTTCTTCTGTTTCTACCTTTTTTTTCTTTTATAAAGAGAGGTGGACAGTGAGAGAGAGAGAGAGAGAATCAACTTTTATTGAGTTTTTCACATGGCTTTCATTGCTCTGACACTTAGTTGTGTAGTGGTGCTGGGGTTTGAACCCGTGTACCTGCGCATGCCAGGCAAGCGCCGTAACCGCCGAGCCACCGCTCCAGCCCCTACTTTACTTTCTTAAGCTGCAAGCTGTGTTGTTGATTTGAGTTTTTTGAGATCTCTTCTAATAGGAGCATTTAACACTGCAGATGTTCCTCTCATCACCGCTTGGGCCGCAACTCACAAATTTTGAAATGTGTTTTCATTTTCATTCAGTTGAAATATTTTCCAATATTCCTCGAGATTTTCTCTTTGATCTGTGGATTACTTAGAAATTTGCAAGCTTTGGAGATATTTTTACTGCCTCTCTTTCTGTTTCAAGTTTAATTTTGGTTCATTGAGATTTCCGCACATTTATTTTATGAAGCCACATTTGGTCCATCTTGGTAAATGTTCAACAGACACTTGAAAATCTGTGCATCCAGATATTGTTGGGTGGCATGATCTACACATGCCAATCAGATTCTGTTGGTACACAGCGTTTTCCAGTACTTTTATATTCTTGCTGAGATGTGGTCTACTAGTTCTGCCAGTAAGAGAGGCATGCTAAAGACTCATCTTGGTAATTCAGATTGGGCATCATGCATTTTGAAGTTGCTTTTAGGTGTCTGCACCTTTAGAGTTATTACTTGTTCATGGTAAATTGATCTTTTATAAAAATATCATTCTTCATTCCTGGTAATTTTCTTTGCTCTAAAGTCTATTTCATTTGATGGTAAGATAGCCATTTTGACTTTTTTTTTTTTTTAAGAGAGTAAGAGAGGGAGAAAGAGAGAGAGAGAATTTAGTTTTCCATCTGGTCTTTGTTTCCCTGACACTAGTGTATGTGGCGCTGGGGTTCAAACTCGGGTCCTCATGCACGCTGGGCAAGCGCCCCAACCACGAAGCCACCGTTCCAGCCCCTTGACTTTCTTTTAATGTGTTTGGTGGCACATTATTTTTCATGGTTTAATTTTTACCCTACTGATATCATCATAGTTGGGATGAATGTCTTATGATGGCGTACACGTTGGCTATCCCTCTAAAATCCATTCTGACAATTGCGGTCTTTTAGTTGGTGTATTTAGATAATTTACACTTAATGTAATTACATATAAGTTTGGATTTAAGACCACTATTTTCTATTTATTTAGGTACTAGGGATTGAAGCCAAAGGCGCTTTACCACTGAGCCACATCCCCAGATCTTTTTATATTTTAAGACCACTGTTTCACAACCCATTTTCTGTTTGTTTTGTTAGTTTTTGTTTGTTTTGTCTGCTTTTGGCTTCTTTTGGGTTAAACTATTTTTAGTTTTTTTTTTTTTTTGCTTATTTTTAAAGAGAGAGGAACAGTGGGGGGGGATTAATTTTCTTTTGTTTTTCACATGGCTTTTGTTGCTCCAACACTTCGTTGTGTACATGGGTGCTGGGGTTTGAACTCGCATCTTTGCACAGGCCAGGCAAGCGCCGTAACCGCTGAGCCACTGCTCCAGCCCCAACTTTTTTATTTTAATTGATCTAATTTCCCCTATATTTCTGTGCACAGTGTTTAGTAATTACTCCACAAATAATATTATAAGACATACCTTTTCAGAGTCCACTTAGACTATTTTAATATTTCAAGTGGAATATAGAAATTTTATTCCATGTTGTTCCTTCTACCTCCCCTTCCCTCTTTTATGCTGCATTTACTTTATATACTATATATACTCCTATTGAACAGTCTATCAGATTATGCCATTTTAAAAAGACATCTGCCCACATATTTATCATCTATTATTCTTCACATTCCAAATATCCATCTGGCATCATTTCCCTCCTGTTGGAAAATGTTCTTTAGCAATTCCTTCAGAACAGGTCTCTTGACAAGAAGTTTATTTGAGACTATTTTCATTTTGCCTTTATACCTGAAGGATATTTTCACTGGATACAGAATTCTGGGTTAACAATTCTTTTCTTGTAACACTTTAAAAATAGCATGCCAATATCAGCAGGCTTCCATGATCCGTGATGACAGATCCATGGTCCTATTTAGATCTGTCCCGCCTGGCCAGTGTTGGAGCCTGGGTAATGGTCCATCCTGAATGAACTTCAGGTCAGAGCCTGGCAGGGTGAGCTTGGGAATTCACAACTCACGCCACAAGGTCACTTTCCTGGGCTCCTCCTCCTGTAAGATCTGCCCAGTTCTTCTGGTTCCCAGAGCTTCTTTTTCATCCCTTTGGCCAAATACTTGGCTTTTAATTTATTCTGTTCCATCTCCCACTATCTACATTTATGCCTTTATGTGGGGCCAGACAACAGGATGATAGAAAGAGAGGAAGAAAAGCAACAGGATCTCACTGTACCCTGCTGGAACTATAGCTTCTTGATTGGAGAGGCAGTCCCCCCTTCAGTGTTCAAAGGTCCATGGAGACCCCCACTGCTGCTGCTGCCACAGGATTGCTTACAGGGCACAGAGAAATGGAGAAAAGAACCAAAAAGGAAAAGGAAAAGAAAGACACAGATTTCACGCCAATCTGAGCATCAGGAGACCCCATTCCCACTTTTCAGGCCAGTCCTAGAGGGCTTCTCCTGTTCCTCTCTGTCCATCCAGATACCCACGTTGGGGTCCAGAGTTGGTAACGCTGGAGGGGAAAAATTGGCGAACTTGCTGCCAGTTCATTGGGGCCACAGGTCTGGTACTTCCTCCGTCAGCCCCCTATTATTTATTCTTCAGAATCCTTGAAGAGCTGTTCCGTGCATTCTGCCCAGGTTTATACTATATTTGGTGTGATAGACAGGAGGCCGGCTCCATCTTAGCCAAATCCAGAGACTCCATGTGCCATTTTATATTTTTTTAAAGTGGGTTTGTAAAAGACCCCTAGGAATCACAAGATGGGCACAAAATTTACAAGTTTGGTGCAGGGGCTTAAAGAAGGCCCTCTTTCAGGAAAGCGTATGGAATAAGCTGGCCAGGTCAGAAGTTATGGAAGGCCACTGGGAAACACATTTTGGGATGTCTCTTGAGAACAGGATGGATGACAGATGAACTGAAGGCTCTTCTTCCCTTAGCATTAGTGTGTCACTCTGGTGTGACCTAACTCTTACAAAGTATCATAAGGGGGCTGGATCGGTGGCTCGGATGTTACAGCACTTGCCTGACATGTGCAAGTAAACGAGTTCGAACCCGAGCACCACATACTCAACGGAGTCTCGAAGCAACAAAGGCCACATGAAAAACTAAATAAAATTGATTCTCTCTCTCTCTCTCTTTCAAAAAAAAAAAAAAAAAAGAAGAAGAAAAAGAAAATATATTTTGGGCAACTCCGACATAAAGCAGGATTCATTGAAGGCCAGTGTAGTACCTTATCCGCACCCAGCCTGGGTTCCAGGGACAACACACACTTTATTTCAGTAACTTAGGCAGCACCCTGAATGTGGAGGCAGGGGTCTTGGGGGCACCACTGAACTCAAATCCTTCCACAGTCAAGTGCAAGAGGATGTCATGTGGGTGTCCCCACAGAGGGCAGGATGGGTCAGGCTGGGGCCACCCTCATCTCAAGGAGAACTTGGGGAACTCACTGTTTCCACCGCAGAGACTTGGCAATGTGTTTGGGGGTGACTAAGAGTAGAGAAGGCTGTTCTTTCCTTTGAAGATGTAATGGGAACATCTTTACTCTTAACCACCGCTATTAGAAAATGCCTAGGTCCCAATGGGAAGCTGGCCTGATTTCATAGTGATTCTTAGTTACCGGTTACACTGGCAGTATTTAACTGGAGCATGATTCTTAGGAACTCATCACCAAAATCCCCTGAAGAATGCTTGGCCTTTTCTAAAGAAAGGCAGCATTTTCAAGATGGTGGACTTCTGACATCATTTACTCATTTACAATTTATTGAAAATATTGGACATATTTTTAGTAAATGGCCCCCTTTGCCTCAGATGCTCCCAGAAAAGCTCCAGGTCTCTCTGAGCTAAGACATTTCCAAGTTTCTAAGCCTGCTAGACACACATTTCCCCTCTGACCACAGTTCTTAGCCAACCAAGGGACCCCACCAGGGTAAAAGCCAAAAGCCCCAGCAGAGGGAGATGCTTTTCCGTTCTGCTGTTTTCTGGGCCACAGGAAGAATTAGCATTCTGCCCGCAAGTGCAGTTCTATTATCCCTTTGTTTTGAGAACATAATCACTCATCTGGAAATTACAGGGTAATATAAATAAATCGCGTGTCCTGCTACCTCCCCTGTTCCTGTAATCCCTGCTGCTGCCTTAATCGCCATCAAAACAAACAAGGAAGAAGCCTCAAAAAATTGTGACAGCCATTTCCCCCCATGTAGGAGGTTATGAAGACGTACACAAAACCCAAGCCTAAGCCTATGAATGAAAACTCCAGAAAAAATCAGCCCAACGCAACACGATCCAGCTGAGAACATCAACGTACACCGTACAAAGCTTGGTGCTCACACATGCAGCAGGGACCTGAAGTCCTCCAGTGGCCCCCAACTTTCATGGACAGCCCTTTTCTTTCAGACCTACAAAATTCACGCCAAAGAAAAGATAGAAATGAAACGAGATCAGTCTTTTGTCTTAACCATGTTACTTTCCCTGAAAGAGCAGTTGGCTGAGAAGCCTCAGCTTATCCACTCTGATCATCTTCCTGAGTTTATCTAACGCAGGGTCTGCACGGGGTGTTTCTCGCTTTATTCTGGTGTTCGTGAAGGCCTCCCTAACTTGCCTGAAAGCTACTGGAGGGCAGGATCATGCTGCTATGTGTGCCCCTCTGTAGCTTCTACCGCTTACCACGCTGGTTTGTTAAATGCAGACACGATGGGCTCTGTTGTTGGTCCATATCTACAAACTTCCCTATCTCCCTTTCCTTCACCTGGGGGACCAGAAGCAAGAACCTGTCTCCCACTTGCAAGAGCTTTCCCTCTGCACACGTGTGCTTCTGCACGATGGCACTGAGAAGGCTTATCTGTTCCTGTTATGGCTCCTCCCTCTTGCCTGAAAAGTGGCCTGAACCACTTTATCAGAGTTGAGACTGAGGATTAGGGTCAGAGAATGAAAGAGGAACTGGCTTGTGTTTCAGAACCAGTTTTCCCTGCACTGAGAACTCCAAGAATTGGCAAATCTTGCCTGATACTCCTGAGTCTCATGAATGCAAGAACGCCACATCCTAACCGCACCACCCACCCCCTGTCCCTCGACCAAAGCTATGGGGATACGGGAAGAGAGCTTCACAGCCAACTGGAGAGAGGAGATTCCGTATTTGTTTAATACTTGGGGGAGGAGGAAGCAAACCGGAAGCAGTTTCTTCTTAGCCAAGAGGTGTTCATTTGTATCAAGAAATGAAATAGGCTATATTTTACAGTACTGCAAAGTTATAGTCATTTGGTTCCTTTGCAATGCAAGGATTTCTATTGGCACCCCTTATGCACCTGGAGGAGCAAAAGGAGCAGATTCCTTTCCTGAACGTTATAGGAACCCAGAATGTAGAAACTGAGGCTTGAACTTGAATCCCTGCCTGACACTGATTGGCTGTGCAATCCCTGGGCCTTGAGTTTCTCAACTGGAAAATGGGGCCAAAAATAACCTATTTCAAGAGGGTGTTATCAAGACTGGGGAGTTACTACAGGTTAAGTGCTCCAGAATTTGAAGCTTTTCTTATCAGCCATATTTAATTTCTACAACAGTCCTAGGAGGAAATCGCTATTGTCACTGCCCCCATTTCACGAAAGAAGAAATAGAGGCTGAGAGATTCGATGATTGTAACAGTGGCAAGAATCAAAGCCTAGTCTGTCTGATTCTACGTATGTGCACTTTCTGAGACACCACAGCACTTCCTGAAGAAGATACACACACACGAAATACTATGTCACATAGGAGTTAGAAAGACATGCATATGGCCAGAGCTCAAAATGGTGATATTCCACATTATCTCTCCATCAGATTGTTTCCTTCTTGAGCACAAGGATCCTATTTTTGCATCTTCCCTAGAGAAAATAATACACACTTCTGAACACACACAAGGCGCTCAGTTAATAGCCACTGGATTTACGTGGAAAGTCATGGAAGGAAGGGGACTTGTGCCCTGGTTCAGAATACACGATCGAACAACTCCAGCGTACCATGAATCCCCTAAAGCCTGAGAGACTCACCTCACACAGCACGTTTTCTGCAGACACTGAAGGTTTTGCTCTCCAGCTAAACTTTTCCTATCTCACTGAGAATATCATGACTTCATGTCAGGGCCCCCAGGGGGGCTCTGGGACAGAGACACCTAGGTTGCTGCTATAAAACCTGTACAACTGGAGGTTCTGAAATGGATCTCTTCCTGGGCTTGTGTTTGTTCTGTTTACCCCAGGTGTTATGAAGGAGGCTGCATCACACTGCGACGTTGGCCAAGGGAGCTGGGTACTAACAAACATTCTGAACCCATTTCCCCATCCGAGAACAAGGGCAGTGAGGACCAGCAAGCAGCCTTTCTACACGATACCTATACAAAGCTGGTTTCCAAGCAGAGAGGCTTTGGCGTGGGTTGCGAGGCAGCGGTACTATGGTTTAGATGTGGTTTTTCCCAACGTGTTCCCATGTAGGAAGCTTGGTTTCCAGTAAGGTGATATAAAGAGGTAGCAGGACCTTTAAGAGGTGGGGTCTACCCCCTCTTTCATTTCCTCCCACTGTGATGCCATCTGCTATGAGATCCTCAGCAGAGCCCAGCTCATGCCAGTGCACTTGAACCTCCAGAACTATGAGCTACATCAACCTCTTTTCTTCTTAAAGCATCTAGCCTCATGTATTTTGTGTTAGTAATGGAAAACTGACTAACACAGGAGCTATTTCCATAGGCCAAAGTACATGGGGCTGGGAATGAACAAAAAGAAACTGTGTCGGTCCACTTTTCATTGCTGTGACTAAAACCTGAGACTAATCAACATAAAAGGAAGAAAGGTTTATTTGGCTCATGTTCAGGGTAGTTCATAGCCACTTAGAACTGACGTATTAGGCCTCCTGTAGCACGGTGCATCATTGAAGTAGGACTTGGCACAGCAGGGCTATTTACCTCATGGCAGCTGGGAAGCAAAGACACACAGGAGACAGGACTAGGACAGCAACATTCCGCCCAAGGGTATTCCCCCAGGGGCCTAAGGTCCTCCCACTAGGAGGGTAATGGCACCCCAGGCTGCCAACCAAGCCCTTAGCACATGGGCCTTTGGGGGACCCTCGAGATCCAACTTTAGCACACACTGCATACAATCTGATTTATTTCCAGGAAATTGGAGCCAAGATTTATTTTTTTGCATGTATAAATTTGTTGATTTCTGAGTATGGTAAAGACTAAACATATAGTACATATCCTCCTGATTTAGCGCTAAGCAGTGCAGAGGAGAGGCAGGGCTCAGGCCATGGGAAGGTGGGGAGGAGATACTAAAAGTGACAATGGCAGATGTAAAATTTCCATGGGCTCCAAATCACATGGAAATGCAAATAAGTCTTCTGTACCTGCCAGAGAGACTGAATCTGATTTTACATGAAGAGAAGGAGCAGAGCTCAAGGATCCTGTAGTGAACATCCTACCTGTCACTTACTAGAGAGGTCTCACTTCTGAAAATTTACTCCAGCTTTCTCAGCCATATTGTCCTCATCTATAAAATGGGAATAATAACAAGTACCTCAAGGAAGAGATGATGGGAAAAAATAATGCATCTGGAAGTACTGAGGTCAGCACTGCGGTACGCTGGGGCGCAGAGGAAGTACCCGGGAATGCTGGCCACTGCCATGCTTTTCATTATCACTAACAAGAGTCCCCTGTGGGTATATCTGTATTACTCTAAAGTGCTGTAAACTTTCACATCTATGTAGTGTTTAATACTTTAAAAGAGCTACTTAGTGTACTACATGGCTAATTTCCAAAATAACTCCTGAGGAAATCAGGATAGATATTGCCCTCCTGCTGCGGGTGAGAAAACGGGCTTAGAGTCACGAAGAGGTTTGGTGCAATTCATCGGCTCGGTCTGTGCCTCCAGCACTTTGTCCACAGTGACTGCAGCAGGAAACCCAGGGCAAAGCAGCTGGAGGAAAGAGCTGGAATCCGGCCTGCCCACTAGAGAGGGCAAGCACTCTAGTCTGGGCC
>PVKS010051769.1:0-10969 GCA_004027875.1 Aplodontia rufa | reverse complement strand
AGAGGGAGGACGGCCAATTGAAGGGCGAGCGTCCTATGAAAAGACAAACCTAACCACCTCTTCAGCTCTGTCCCCTCCTCCCACTCTGGGGAGTCTGCTCTTTTCCCTGGGCTTTGCTTTCTATCATTTTCTTAAAATAAAGTCTGTCTACTATGCTGGCCTCAGCGTCCCTCAGTTTCATTAGTCTCCTGGGGACACGAACCCGATTTCCACCAAACCGGCATCACCAGCACCAGCTCTTATTTCTTAAGATATGGACTTCACGTCTGAGCCTGGAGACAGGAAGAATAAGCCTGGTGATGGATGCCAAGGCTCAGGGAGCCAAGCCTGCCCAGCAGGAGGGGCTAATAGGACTACATGCTCCTTGGCTCTGAGAGCAGTTCAAACCTCAGCTTTGAATTACACATTCAAGGAGAAGACCAATGACAGAGGAAAAGTGAATCGAAGCTAGTGTTCAACTTTCCTGGTCAGACTTGGGCCGGTTCGCTGGCCAGTGTGGGTATCGCTCTCCGGAAACTGATGGGTTCCATATGCAAACGAGGCCTACAAAGTCCACTGCTGGTCTCGGCGCGTCTCCTGTTCCCTGTGTGCTCCCTGGGGACTCCAAGTAGAATCAAGAAAGTCTGTTTAGCACATGATGGAAAACCAAGTTGGACTTGCAAACCAAGTGCACGGCCTAGGAACAGAAATAAAGCGATTTTCTATTTTTTGAACTCCGAGAGTTCCAATTATACACCCCAAAAAGAGAAATGGAGCTGTTATCTTCAAGCAAGGCTCAGTCAAATCGAGGGTGAGGGTTTTTCAGTGGACAAAACCAATCAATCACGTAAGTGGGGGAGGGGAACCAGGGCTTTTTCTTTCACCCAGTTTTCTTCTTCTTTTTTTATTAGAATAAACTACACACTTCTTCTTTGACGCGGATTAGGGTCTTGTTGCTGTAACAGCTGTTAAGCTTTGCACTCCACAGGGCTGGGGCCAAAACTATTGATAAGCAATTCCAGCCCTTTAACCTGCAGAGCTGGTGCCACATACACACGGTCACACAGCCAGTTGTCCAGGGCCCGAGACTCAGGGGTGGCTGAGCGTCTCGGCATCCTGAAAGACGGTGCCATGTATTTGGATCTCTGTTTCTCAGTTTTAAGTAAATATAACTCATTTCCCATGATCACATCCCCACTTTCCACTTTATGCCTCCTGACCACCCATTTATAGTAAATAATGTTCATAGATTGTTAACATTTGTGTTTCCCAATTCAGTTATATGTGATTTATTTGGAAAAAAAATCCTTGAAAATTTTCCTGTGTTAACCCCATTGCTATGCTGAAAGAACTTGTTGCCTTAGAAGAAGGAGTGAGTTTGGTGGTGTCATCTGTCCCCAAACTGTACGGTATTGCCCCCTCAGCATTTCAAATCTGTGCCTTCTGTGATTTCATGTGAAAATAAAATTTCAACACGTTGTTTAGAGGTTGCAAAACCTCTCAAGCAGAGATTCTGGACAGAGGCAAGTTCATCCCCTGGGGAAAATGTGGAAAACTGAAAACGTCTTTGTCATGACCCCCAGGATGCTGGGGGAAGAACCGGCTCCGGGCAGCTCAGTGGGTGGGAGACCAGAGATGCTGGCCAGTGTCCAGCAGTGAACAGGACAGCGCACGTGACAATAGTCCAGAGATGCTGGCCAGCGTCCCGCGGTGCACAGGGCAGTCCAGGTGACAGCTGCCCAGCTCAGTGTGCAGGGCTCCCGTGAGACACCGGCCTCTCCAAAGTGGTCTAAAAGGTGCAGGGTGCACACTTGAGGGAGATGTGAGCACTGAAGAAAACCACAGAAACTGAAAACTGCAGTGGAGCTGCTCCTGCCGGTGCCTGTCCCCACTCCAAGTCCTGGGGTGACTATCTGGAAATGGGCCGATTTCTATTTACTACCAAAGACACTTAGTTTTTTCCTTCTTGAAAATAATTTAAATTTGGAGCACCTCGGGCAGTGGAGATTAGTGCAGCAGCCATGGCGAACTGCAGCCAGAAGCTCTAAATGAATGCAGAAGGGGTTAAGACTGGACTTTAAAGATTGGTCTGGGCAATAGGTAGTCCTGAATAATGGATAGCTTTCCCTAGTGCGTGTAAATTGCAAAATCAATGTTCATTGTTCTCTGCTTTCATCAATCAACATACTAAGGAGAAAAAAGTAACCATACTTGAACTTTAAAAAAATTTCCTGATGGGTCTGGAGCGGTGGCTCGGTGGTTACAAAGCTTGCCCGGCATGCAGGAGTGTGCGAGTTCAAACCCCAGCACCACATACACAATGAAGTCTCAGAGCAACGAAAGCCACGTGAAAAACTAAAATAAAAAAAATGTTCCTCTCTTTCTCTCTCACTGATCCCCTCTCTCTTTAAAAAAAAAAAAATTGCAGAAGTCAAATTCAGTTCTTAAAACCTTTGAGCCACTAATATTAGGGATTTTAAGAAACTGACAGCAAAATGAGATTAAACATCTGAAGAAAGTCTGCAAATTCATGCTCAATTGTTAGTACTTTTATGGAAAAATAGTTCATAGCAATGATTGGCAATTATTAACTAATTGTGCACACACATATATATGCTTCTTCTGCATTTCCTGTAAGAGTGAAAATATTAAAGGAAAATGCTTGCTCTTTCTGCTTTCACAGCTTAGTTTGACATTCACAAATGTTTGAGCCCTATTTTCAAACAGGTCTGTCTTAGAGGAAAGCCACCGTGGAGATTATCCTCACAAGCAGGCAAGAACTGGAATGACGGTCATCTGAGTCTGTCATGAAGCCCCTGGGACTTCCTGGAAGAGGAGGCACAGAGGGCTGTAGGAGCTACCCCAAGACCAGCTGCTCGGCTCCCTGTGACTCCCAAGGCTCCCCTGAGTCCTGGACTCCAGGATTTGGTGTGGAAAGAGGAATTTGCAGTGGCTCTCCAGGACAGGGCAGCCCAATGTAAAACCAGTGACCTGCAGGCAGGGTGGGTCCCCCGGGGAAGGGTTGCCATCACCTGGCCCTAAATGTTGTCCTTTTGCTGTGAGGGACAAGGCTTCAGAGATGTGGTTTCCTTATCTATTCTTCCTTTCTCTGCCTTCTAAGTGACAAACTGCTTCGGAGAGTAGCCGTGTGGCTGTGGGCAGCTTGGTCAGGTCCCCCTGAGCTGGGCCTTGATTGGCGGTGCTGGACACCCCCAAGGTGGAAGAGAAAGCACCCTGTGTTAGACATCTGCGGTTTTCAAATCCACCAGTGCGGGAAATCAAATGTGATCCCAGCAGGCAGCAAGTCAGACGTGGGGTAGACCCAGCTGCAGGGAGCTCCAGGGAGGACCGAGCAAGAACAAGAGAGGGGGATAGCACAGTAATAGCAGACTTTGGAAGCAGCTGAAGAGCTGGTGCTGGGGCAGTGGCTGCCATGGAGGAGTGGAGCCTGTCCCCATTCTTCCCGGCAGTGCTCTCAGCGTGGGAGGCACGGCCAGCTCCACCACGGCCAGCTCCACCACGGCCAGCCACCTTCTACAGGGTGTCACCTGCAGAGCTTCCTGCCGTTCCTCCTCCTCCTCCTTCCAGACTGTGCGGCCTTAGCAAGCCGCTTAACTTTTGTTTGGATTTGTTTTCTATAAATGAGAGGATAAAGCCAGTTTTTATTTTTTATTTTTTTTTCTTTTTTAAGAGAGAGGGACAGTGAGAAAGACAGAGAAAGAGAGAAACAACTTTATTTAGTTTTTCACATGGCCTTAGTTGCTCCAACACTTAGTTGTGTACGTGGTGCTGGGGTTTGAACCTGGGTCCTCCTGTTTGCCAGGCAAGCGCCGAAACCGCTGAGCCACTGCTCCAGCCCCTAAAGCCAGTTTTTCTAATTCTGGGTTATTTAAAGTACAAAAATCGGCAGTGAGAGAAATGTTGACATACTGCACCCGCCTGGCTGGTGGTTGATGTGCGGTCGCTGAACCAATGCCTTTTGTAAAAGAGCAAGCTTGTTCGAGTGCACGGAGATGGGAGGCAGGCCTCCAATCCACCTTGGAGGACAGGTATAGGGACAGTTAGGGACACAGAAAGAGGTAATCTAGGGCATGCGAGAAGGTGGCCAGGGTGAGGGTCTGGGAGGTCATGGGTGAGCCACATGTGTGATCAGTCTTCACACTCTTCATAAGACAAGGTGAGAATATGACAGGCAGTTCCAGCAGGATCTGAGGGCGGAGGTCTGGGCCATTGGTCACCTGTGCAGCCCCAGTGCAAGGCCTGTGTGGTTTCATCCGGTTTGAGATGGGCAAGCAAGGCCTCTGCATTCTGGAAAGATAACTCAGACAACCTCCCCATGACACAGGAGGTGATAAGTTGTTTAGTGATTTGACCAAAGTATATTGTCATATTGTGTACATGTGTGGATACGTAGCAAAGAATCCCATTATTATGTGTAATTACAATGCACCTATAAAAGCTTAAAGAGTAAAATAAAATAGAAATGTATTTTAAAATTGTAAAAATGAAATAAAGTGAAGTCAGCTAAGCAAGCGCACAGCGAAGGGTCTGTAGAGTCTGTTCAGCTTTCCCTTCCTTTCCAAGACCTGAACTCTACCTTAATCGAGGGAGATGGATCTTTTCCGCTTACAGCAAGGCCAATAGGAAACAGGCTACGGAGCCAGGCAGCTCAGGGCACCCACGGGTCCCAAAGATCATACTCTGTCCGAGAGAGAGGACCCCTCCCAACCACATTCTGTATCCCTGACGCTTAAGGCAGCGGTAGCATGGAGAAAGATGTGTCCCCATACCCCACGGAATTCGTCCTAGGAGTGGGAATGTTGTTCCCACTCAGGAAATCAATGCAGAGGAGACGTGAGAGTGGGGATTGGACAAAGAGGGGGACATCCTGGACTAGGATCAGCCTTAAATTTGTCAATATCCACAAATGCATGAATATGTAACAACTATTCCCTCCAATATGTAAGACTATGTCAAAGGAATGAAAAAAAAATCAATGAATGAATGTTGCACACGCTGCGTCCACAGAATAAGTAAAAAACCACTTGATCACTTCCACGGACATGGAAAAGTCATCAGAGTAAATATTAACAGCAGAAAACTTCTCCACCCTGCGTTGCCACCCAGAAACATCCACACCCAGGACTAGTGGGGTTCAGAAGGCCTCCCCCAACACCGTGAGCAGCTAGAGGCCTGATGCTTCTCAATACCACATGGGGGTCCTCGGGGAAGGAAGTGGAATGCAGGGCACCCAGCTGGGGAGGGAGGAGGGAGCCTAAGCTGCTGCAGATGGCCGGAGCCTGTGTTCAGAGCAAGCTAAAAAATTAGTTTTAAAACGCTGTAAGTGCTAATAAAAGAGCTCAGTCCTCCAGCAGGCTAGCAGGAGGTGAGTTTGCAGAAACCAATCGTATTTCTACTCAATGTGAATGAATAATGCCAAAATTAATTTAGCAAACAATTCCATTTGCCATGTTATCAAAAAGAGCAAAATGCTTGAGGAAAACTTAACAAGAGAAACAAAGCTCGTACGCTGACGATTGTGAATGGTGCTGGAAGAGTTCTCTAGCTAGGACAGTCAGTAAAGAAAATGAAACAAAGACGTCACGAATGGAAAGGAAAGGGTGAAACTGTGTTTGTAGGTAGATGTCACCATATTGCATTCAGAAAACCCTACGGAAGCAGTGTTAAAAGTGACAGAAGATGTTGACAAATCAGAAAGTCCAGGCAGACGTACCGTGGACATGTCAATGGTATTTCCAGATAGTCACCGCGAGCCACTGAGAATGAAATAAAAATGAATTACACCTACAACAGAAGTAACAGGAGTATCATGGGAATGCATGTTAAACAGAAGTGCAAAGTTACACCCTCAGAAGAACTAAGGAAGACGTAAAAAATGGAGTTTCCATGATCATGAATCTGAAGAATAAAAAATGTTAAGAGATTCCCCTCAAAGTGATCTGAAAATCAAACACAATCATTACCAACATCCCAGCTGACCTCTCTATAGAGATTAACAAGCTAATGCTAAAATTTGCGTGGAAATTCAGGAGACTCAGAGAAGCCAAAGCAATGTTGAAAAAGAACAGAGTTGGGGGGCTGGAGCGGTGGCTCAGCAGTGGAATGCTTGCCTGGCAGGTGTGAGGACCCAGGTTCAAAGCCAAAAACCCCATGCACAACCAAGTGTTGGAAAAACAAAACTAGATGAAAAAAATAAATAAAAATCTATTCTTTCTCTCTCTCTCTCTCTCTTTTTTAATTCTAGTATCCTTTAAATCACCAATTTCAGTGTTTTCAAATGATCTTAGGACAATCCAGATCCGGGTAACTAAGGTTTTGAGGGGGGCAGTTCTTGTATATGAAGAACAATGACATGCTCCATTTTTGTAAATAACTCTTTTGGCTTGGTTAACACATTGTCACAAACAGAATAAAGCCATAGATCACTGTGTTTGTATTTACAAAAAGCCATAAGCAAACATGCATTTCTCCTTTATCAGGACAATTTAAATAGGTGTTTCAAGATTAAGGCAGTGATGATTCTAAAACACACTGACAATCTACGTTAAGGCTTTGTGCTTATTTGGAAACCCATATTCATAGGCAACTGTGACCACAGCAATCCCCTCTACTAGGTTTTAGTTCATCCACCCAGATATGCTATTAATCATTACCAATCCTCCTAGATCAGATGAATGGGACACCATTACTACCAACACTGTCAGTTATTTTAATGAAAAAGAAAAGAGTTGGAAGATGTAACATTCTTCTTATTTTTAGTACTTGAATGGATGCTGTAATAATAAAGAAAGACTGTGATCCTAGTATAGGAGCAAACACAGATCAGTGGAATAGAAGTGGAAATTCAGAGATAAACCCTCATGTTTAAATTAAATTGACTTTCATCAAACATCTCAAGACCAATCGATGAGGGGGCCCTGGGAAACTCGGTTTTCACATGCAAAACCATGAAACTGGACTCCTGCTTCACACCAGCTCAAAAACACAAACTCAAAGAGAAACAGATACTAGAAACCTCTTGGAAGGAAGGAGGCATGAGTCTTCTGGGGCTTTCACTGGGGTGGTTTCTTAGCCATGAGAGCAACAGTGTGGTTACTCTCCTGGTGTGGATGCGTCTTTCCCTGATTCGGGTTCAGGGTGGACTCTGCTCTGCTGAAGCATGAATCACCTGGCTCCTGCAACTCCCTCCCGCGGGTGCCCTGCCAGGAGAGGCTGAGCCAGGGTCTGCATCTCTAGATAGATCATGCAGGTCAACTGCCCTGCCACAGCTGTTGGGGGACCAGCTGGCTACAGGCACCAACGCCCACCCAGAGAACTGCTCCTACTCTTCCTCTTCCCTAGTGAGTAAAGCTGCTGCGTTTTCCATGGGGACTTGGAGACCAAATGCGGAGACAGAAGTGCCGGGAGTTCCAGTCTTGCTCGCAGGAGCAGATGCTCACAGCCATTGAGTTGCACACTTTACAAGGGTGGATTCCATTGCATGTGGATTATGCCTCAAAAAAGCTGTTAAAAAGTGACGCTATTGACGTGACCAGATGGGGAAGATCAGCAGACTAATGGGATTAATAAAGTTATTAACTATAATCATGTACATAAGAGCCTCAGTACAGGGTTGACATTTTGAAAATGCTCAATAAATATTAATTCCAACACTCATCGTCTCATCCGATGGCTGGGTGGCTTTTCCATGAACATCTGTGGCTAGCTCAACGGGCTTGTTGCAGAGATGAGTGAGGAAAAATGGTCCTTGGAGTCACAGTGCAAACACTGGGGCCCTTGCTGCCTAGTAGTGAAGGCAGCCCGTGGCGCAGCTGGGCAGCATCGACCCTGCATCCCCTCACGGGCACAGTGGCTGTCACCTGTGTGAACAAATGAATCTACCTGCAGAGATGCAGAAACACATTATGTGTACTTCTGATGAAGCTTATACTTTGTGATATTAAGAAATGATGCCCTTTCATCACAGCCCCCTAAAGTGGGACACACATTCATTTGTAAGGACACATAGACACATGTTCTGGGTTTATAGACTTTTTTAAAAAGAGAGAGAGAGAAAGAGAATCAATTTTATTTATTTTTCCATCTGGCCTTTCTTTCTCTGACACTTAGTTGAATATGTGGTGCTGGGGTTTGAACCCAGGTCCTTGCACATGCCAGGCAAGCACCCGAACCGCTGAGCCACCGCTCCAACCCCAGGGTTTATAGATTTTTTGATGCATTTTAAGAAGTTATAATAGATGCACATAGGATGTTAATCTGTTTTATAATTCATAGTAGGAATGGTGACTACTATGAATAAAAAATATTCTTGGCAAATATTACCAACTTGGAAAGGAGATCACAAGAGACCTAAATGGATTCAAAGCTCTCCTAAGCTCAAGGATCAAGATACTTAATATTGTGAGGAAGCAATGCATCCTAGATTGAGCTACAGGTTCAACACAAGCCCTACAAAGTCCCAGATGACTTCTTTGCAGAAATTAACAGCTAATGCTTAAATGCATGTGGAAGAGCAAGGCTCCCAGAGGAGGAACGCAGCCTTGGAGAAGGACAAACTAAAAGGCTCACACTTCGCAATCTCAAAACTCACCGTGAAGCTCAGCAGTCAGCGCAGTGCAGGACCTGTAGGAGGCGCCATTTGCATCAGTGTCACAGAAGCGGAAGCCTAGACACTGGGCCAAGAGGTTATGAGCAGGACGGGAAGCTCACCACACATCCTTCTCTGCTGGGAATGATGGAGCAGCCACCTTGGGAAACACTTGGCAACTCCTCAGGATATGAAGAGTTGTACTGTAACATAACCTAGTAATTCCACTTCTAAGTGTGCCCCATGAGACCAACGGCACCTGTGTGCTTGCTGATGTCCACCCCATTACTATTAATACCAGCCCCAAATGGAAACACACAAATGTCAGCAGAATAGATAACTAGTATGGCTTACCCATATAATGGAATAATATGCAGCCATTAAAAGGAATGAAGCACCTGATCCAATATGGATGGACCTTCCAGCCATCGTTAGAGAGACTGGTCACAAAAGTCCACCCCTCTACAGTTGCATCTGTATGAAGTGTCCAGAACAGAAAAGCTATAGAGGCAGAAAGTGGATCTGCTATCATGCAAGGCTTGTGGGGTTGGGTGGTAATGGAGAGAGACTACTAATGGGTATGCAGCTCCTGTTTGACTTAAAGAGAAATCAACATGGCAATGGTTGTATGATTATAAAATACTAAACATCACTGAATTGTACACTGTAAGTGAATGAATTGTGTAATATGTGTGGCATCTCAAAAAAAATGGAGTAATAAAACGTAGCGTTGTAACTGAGCAAATGATTTCAGCGATGACCAACGCATCGAGCAATGTCTCCGGGGGCATTCTGCTCCAGTCAACTGCTCATCCATGTAGGCTTGTGCTGTGTTTTCTGTGCAGAGAGGGAAGATTTAAAAGATGACAAAGGGTTCTTACGCTTTTTGTTCTGGGGTTGTTCCTCACCTCCTTAGGCACTAATGAGAAATCCTCGATGCTTTCCAGGAAAGGTGGGAAGTAAGGCAGAAGGAGACTTCACAGATTCAATTATCAGGTAAAACCTGGAGCAAGACTCACTTTAATGAAATGTTTTGCAAACCCAAACTAGAAACAAAAAATTGATCAGCATCACTGCTCAGCAATCTTGAATTGACTAAAACCGTGGTTACTTTTCTGAAAATAAAAATCTTTGCATGAATACAAGAAATAATTATTATTAGGATTTGGAAGAGCAAGAAGAACTGAATTAAAAATGCTCATCTTTTATTAATCACATACATTTTTCATAAGAAGTTTATTTCTACTAGCTCAGCCTGGCAGGAAAAAATATTATTTGACAAAATAAAGGAAACAATTGGCCCATGACAATTTAATGCCGTTTTCCCAAGCTATTATGTTGGTAGCGGCTTCAATAAGCCAAGTTCACATGGGCGTTTTTCTGAATGGAGTTTCTCTGTGGGGCAAGTGCCACAAGCTAGCAGTTCACAGGCGTTCAGAGCATATGATTAATTCCCAGTAATAGTCCCTCACTTGCACTAGGATGCTACAAGTAGGAGACAGAAAGAGCCGCCTCTGTGGGCACCAGCCACACAATTTCCTAGGAAGGTGCTCCTATCAACTGAGTTAAACCATGGGATGAACAGCTTCTCCTCCCTGGACAACTGAGGATCTGAAGATCAAAGCCATATGCTGAGCAGCCTGCAGCTTTTAAAATCACCCTTGATGTATCCATTGAGCACAGCTCCTAGACACAGAACAGGGGGGGAAATACCAGAAGCTTGGCAGATATTTCAAGGGAGGCACATACAAGGATCTTGGCACCTGGCTTCGGCTAGGGAGGTTTTCTAGTAGCCATAAAGAAGGATAATAAGAAACGATGTTTTTAGGAGGTGTCTTACTCTGAGAGAAAAGAGAATGCTTTTTCAGTACCAGGGATTGAACCCAGGGATGTTTTACCACTGAGCCACATCCCCAGCCCTTTTTTTTTCTAAAGTTTGAGACAGAGTCTCTGTAAGTTGCTTAGGGCCTCACTAAGTTGCAGAGGCTGCCTTTGAACTTGTGATCCTCCTGTCTCAGCCTCCTGAATCATTGGCATTGCAGGCATGTGCCACCACGCCTGGTCAGATTTTAGTTTTAGCTCAAAGTTTTATAAATTCTTGTTATAAAACATAGAACAGTTATTTTTTAATTTTTTATTACAGGTTATTTACACTTAGTAGCTGGGTTCCTTTTGCCATCATTACACACAAGGAATGTGATTTCCGTCCCCATTCCTCCTCCCTCCTCCCTCTGCTTTTCTCCCTCCTCTCCTCCACTGATCATCCTTTCACACCTTCATTTTGGTTGGTACTTTCTACCTATACGTAAAGGAGACATCCCCTTTGGAACATTTGTGTATGTATCTGACATGACTCTGTTAGATTCTTATTTCCTACTCTTT
>PVKS010051768.1:0-11011 GCA_004027875.1 Aplodontia rufa | reverse complement strand
TATGTGGGGAAGCAGTAGGGTAGATGGCTAACCTAACAATACTTCAAATTGAATGACTCTCAAAGTAATAGGGGGATGGCTCCCTAGGATACTTAGAGGTGTAGGGAGGGGAATGGGGATGGGGAGGGTGTATGAAGAACTCATAGGAGACTGGAGAGTGGGAATATGGGGGAACCATCCCAGAAGCCGATGTCATTCTTCCACCAGATACCCATTTAATGCATGAGTTCTTCTGGGGGAAACTGCAACAGGTGAAACCCAAGGTGGTCATCCATGATTTGGCATGAGCCCTGGATAACAAAGTATATATACATTGATTACTGTTGGTTTGATAATGCTTCCCCCTCAATTGCATTTCTATATACTTCTAATAAAAAAATAAAAAAATACATATCACTATGCATTTGTCAAAATGCAGAGACTGTATAACACAAAGAGTGGACCCTAATTTGAACTATGGGATTTAACTAGTAACCATGTACAGATACTGGTTCATCAGTAGTAATGGTGTACCATACCAATACTGGGGACAGACAGGCTCATCCCTGTTACCACTTAGACCCACTTGTGTCTCATTCCACATTCTCTTTGAGCTGACAAGGTTTCTTTGTGATAGTAGAATGGCATAATATCTGAACTGAAAGAAAAAGATACAAAAGAGTAATGGACATCTCTAGTAACTTCTGCTGCAATGGTACTGAGGCTACAAATAATACACATCATATTCTTCCTTTACCATTTAGTCAGGTCTAGAAAATTCACCACTTGAGGTAACTTAGAACTTCATTCTCAAGGATTTGAGTACTTGATTACCATTCCTTTTAAATTATGATTACTTATGATTATTAGATTATTATCTGACTGATATGTGCCAATTAGTTATCCAAAGAATCACGTCAAACCTAACCAGACTCTATTGTTAGAGTCTATGGTATCATACACTATGCTACAGTATTGTATCATAGCAATCCACTTGTTTCTTGATACCTGGTGTTAATCATCCCTGTAGGAATGATAACTACTTTTTGTGCTTACGGTTTTATTATCAGTTGAGGCCAAATGACCAAGCAGTACCATTAGGGTAAGATTTATTAACACTCAGTGCAAGATTCAGTTGACCTGGGATAGGCTTGACTAACAGGCTGTGTGTGGCAAGGCTTTGAGCTTAGAACTTGTTTTTAGATCTAAATTTGTCCATTCTGGAATCCAAGCTAAAAGGAACAAGGTAAACTAATACAAGCAAGTGCCACTGTTATCAACAAATCCAAGCTCAGTTTCAGCTGGGTGGGTGGGTAATATGCTCAGTCACAATGAAGAGGGAGTGGAATTTGCTAAGAAAAATTAACACAAATTATCCAGAGACTTCTAGATGTGTTAGGTGATTAAATGAAACTACTCACACAGGTAAGCACCTAGATCAAAACATATATGATGCAAGAACTTGATAAATAAAGAATACATAAATTAATAAAGCAGGGATCACTTGTGTATTCAAATATTATCTCCAGTAACATATGTTCCTACTGTTAAAGTAGCTGCAAATCTACTGCTGTAACTCTTTCTTCACTCATAAGATAATAACTAAGTGGATAATAACCTGATAGATCTAGAAAAGGAAAACATCTGTTTGTGATAAAGAATAAGTGGTGGTAGGAAGAAGCTTTCCTGAGTACTAAATGCTTAAATTTAGTTTTCTTAAATACAAATTCTTAAGCCAAAGTGATATTGCAAGTTCAATTCAGCTTCCATAAAAGAAATGCAAGCTTGTTATAGAAAATTGTTAATGAGGCAAAAGGCTCAAGTAAAAGAATGTGAATATCCCAATTGGAAAAGAAAAATCTTATCTATGGAAGATAGTGTCAGCAAGAAATCAAAATCAGAGGGCTTTAGAGTTATTTCTTACAATGAACAGTGCTATATCAAAAAGCATTTATGCTTTTAGAGGACATTTATACTTGATCATTGACATGAGAAGTTAATATGTTGAAAGTAATAAGAAAAGGAATAGTTATCAGTAATCCCCCCAAATCTTTTACTTTTTCTATAGTAACCATTTTTAAATTGTAAAGCATATCCCTTAAAAACTAATTCACATGGCAAATCTTTTTTCTTTCTGACTATTTCTATAGAAGATCATGTTTTTCCATGCATAGCTTTATGCACACCTCTAAATAAAGTAGCTAATCTAAGACAATGATCACAATTTTTTTTTTATGGACTGTGCTGACGCACAACAATATATATTCGGAGTGTGACACAAGAAGTGAGTTTGTACAAATCATGAATGGAATGATCACATCTTCTCAAGATACCATTTAATTATAATAGATAATCAAAAAACTTGGAAGCATATTTCTTAAATATCCCCCTATGTAATCCAACAAAAATACATTCTCTGGGATTACATTTAGAATACACAAAGGAGCAGAAATCCAACCAACATGGAGAAGTTGATGGTGGAGTTTGATATCATCAGGTACAGCTCTTGATCAGGGTGACTGGGAACCACATTCCAATATCAAGAAAACATATTATAGCTTTGATGTTATTGGATCATGAGCTAAGTAAACGTGTGTGGAGTTTAAATGAAGATGCTAACAAGTAGGACTTCATATTTATGTTATCACATTATAGACTACCACAACAAATCTCATGGAAACCCGTGTAATATTTACAAGAGTTCTCACATATTCATTATGCAAAAGTATTATTCTACTTAAAAGAATTACAATTTGAGTATTAACCTTACTTTCTTTTCACATGTGTTTCATTGGTAAACAGAATAGAAATCTAACTGAATATGCTGTTTTTGTTCTATCTTTTTTCACTGAGAGAATTATGAAAGATGATGAACTCTGCTTTTGGAAATATTAAGCTATAAATAAATAAAATATGAAATACTTAACTGGAAAATGTCTGGATTCAGGCACATTCACCTTTGAATTATTTTCTTCCAACCTCAGAGCCATTTAAATGGAATTTGTGTTTTCTTATGGATGTTACCGGATCTATAAAAACATTAGTAGACATTATGTCACTTCATTGTTCCAACACTGTGATCCATTTTAAAATCTGCTACATGACTGAAAAGAAGCAGGAGGACATGTGATATCATTGTGTATGATGAAGTCACATAGACTAACTTGAAAACTAACATGGACAGGTGTGATGCTGTGTATTGACAAACCTTAAATTAATAACTGATAGATTTTATCAAAGCAGAAAATGTGGAGACTACAAACCTTATAACTAGACATGATGATGCACACACGCATATATGCATATGTGGTCACAAAGCAGATGAGTCGTATATGTGCGTACACATTTGGATATGGATATATGCATTTAGGATTTTTATTTATGTATTGGAGATTTAATCCAGGGGCACATTTCCACATCCCCAGTCCTTTTTATTTTTTTAATTTTGAGACAGTGTCTTGCTAAGTCACTTAAGGCCTTGCTAATTTGCTGAGGCTGGCTTTCAATCTGTGATCCTTCTGCATCAGACCCCTGAGCCAGTGGAATTACAGGCATGTGCCACAGCGCTAGCTCCAAATGCTTTTGCTTATCCACTGAACTGTGCCCATCTTCCCTGTACCCCAGTATCTTGATGTTCTAACCCTGAATATCTAAGATGTGATCTTATTTGGAAACAGTATCCTTACACAGGTAATCATATGAAAATGAGGTCCTTACAATAGTGGCTCCCAATACAATAGAGTGATTTCTTTTTACAAAGAGAAGTTAGGACACAGGAACAAATAGTAGAGCAAAGCCACATAGGAAGAAAAAGCCCTTGAGATTGGGCAGGTGCCTCTAAAAGGCAAAAGCAGGCAAGACCTGCCAAGGAACCCCAGAAGCTAGCAAGGGCATGGAAGAATTCTTTCCTGGAGCAGTTAGATTGGGTATGGGTGACTCTGTGAACCTTCATTTCAGACTTCTAGTCTCTGACCATGAGATAATAGGTTTGTTAAAAGCTGAGTTTTGGTGTTTTGTTATAGCAGCCCCAAGAAACAAGTACACCATCCTCGGCATTTTAAAAAAAGGTACATGCAGTGGCTAATGAAAACGCTTCTGTAGATTGAATTTAGCCCTTGACTTTGTTTTGCATCCTTAAGCACAGATTTTTAGTCAAATTTGTTTTTAACACAAATCTAAAATTGCAACTTAATATCATAAATGTCAGAATTAAGATTTAGAATTATCTAAATACCCTGGAAACATGACTTGAAACAAACAGCTATCATTTTAATGGGGATAAATGAAGTGCGAAAATCTGGAAACTAAACTCCAAATGATGTTAAAAATTTAAAGGTGTTTACAAGACCCAAATATGAGGCAACAAGGACATAAATTGATCAAGAAAAGCTGATACAATTTTAGAAGATAACACTAAAAAATTGTGATCATAAGAAAAACTATTAATTCTAGACTTAATGGACTAATAGATCATATCTAATTATAATTGTCATATTTTAACTGAGTTTATTCAGTTCCTAGTTAGCAAAGGAGAAGTTGTGTGAATAAGCTAAATGATCTGCATTTCAATACATACAAAGCTAGAAACTACCTAAGTGGCTTAAAATAATTCACTTATCCCCTTGTATCTCAGTATAATATATCAAAATGGGATTTATAGGAAGTACCTTTTCCCTAAGATCATTTAGTGCTAATGAGCCATCCATTTATTAGTTCACTTAACACCTATTTTTGAGTACTTACTATATTCTAAGAATTGTTGTTTATAACAGGGATTCAATAACCAAGAGGGCAGCTGAGTTTTGTTTTGCAGAAAATTTACTTCTATATATGAAAGGAAGTAATGAATAAGTAATAAGTAGAAATAATTCATGTAGTTCTAAATACCATATGGAAAGGGAAATATGTACAGCAGTATAATGCATTAGTGTATAATACATTATTGTTAACCATTGTCATCATGCTGTGCAATAGTACATCAGAACTTATTAACCTGAGTTGATCAACCATTATGTACACATGTAAAAATATCATATTTCACCCAAAAATATATGCAATTATTATTTATCGATTAAGTAGAACAAAATATTTTAAAAGACATTTTGAGCATGGGTTTTTTTCCTGGGGACCTCAAGAGTACATTGATGTTGCATTGAAAATGGACTTTCTTCTGCAACCGTGCTCCTGGAAGGAATTAGTGCAATCCCTTTCCAAAACCCTCATAGCTACAGTGCTACAGTGAGAGTATAGGGAAAATCAAGCCAGGCCATTTTATCTGCTACAACTTTAAGTTAACCTAAAGTATGGGTTCATAACAACGCTAAAGACCAATTTTACACATGCGATTCAAAATCTTCACAGCAATTTCTCCCAATAAAATTTGAAATTTGTTTTCCAAGGACTATACTGTATGCTGTTAATCAATCAAGGCTACTGAAGTTTATTCTTGGTTTGGTCTTTGAATTCCTGGAAGGCCAATTTTTAAATAGATATAATATTTAGAAAAATATAAAGGGCCATATTAAAAATAATTCATTTTTACAGGATACACTGAAATTTAGCTCACTACTTTATTTATGGGGGAAAAAACTCATTCTAAGAACATCTTAATGGTATTAAGTTATTGCTTAAGAAAATTGTAGTATCAGCTGTGTTTGAGTAATTTTTCAGAACTAAGTAGATATCTGAATTTGGACCAGACGTTAGAAATCAATGGCTTTTGATATTCTTTGATGAGTTGTAATTAAAAGGAGAAAAGAACTTGCTTACAAATGGTGCAGTATAACTAATGGGAGCAATAAACATTCTTCCTTATATTCTAGAGGAAAACTGTAGTCATGTACTTCTTTATACTGGCAATGTGTCTGTGTGTGTATGTGTATGAGAAAGAGAGTTAAAGAAAGAAACAGAGACAAAGTGTTATGATTCATATATGAGATATTTCCCAAAAGCTCCTGAGTAACACAGGAATATGCAAAGGTGAAAATAATTAGGCTATGAAAGCAGTAACCTAAGAAATCTATCCTAGTTTGAATGGCTTGACTGGGTGGTAACTGTAGACAGGTGGGCTGTGGCTCAGGATAGTGGGTCACCAGGGGCTTCTCTGGAAGGGTACATCTTTCTGTGGTCTCTTCCTTCTTTCCTTTCTCTGCTTTCTGGCCACCACAAGATGAGCAACACCCTTCCACCACACACACCCTCCAGTCATAATATCCTCCCAACTTGGGCCCAAAACAATGGTGTCAGCCCACAATGGACTAAACCTCTGAAATCATGAGCTAAAATGAATTTTCTTCCTTTAAGTTGTTTTTGTCAGGTATTTTTGTGACAGTAACAAAAAGCTGACTCACTCAGACAGAGACAGAGAAAAAAATCACTGTGTTAATGGGACTTTATGCTGTTTTGAGAAAGCAGTGAGATGAGGAGGCTGTGAGCTGCCCATTGCCAAGTCAAAGTAGGTATCAATAAGCACAAATTTATCTCAATGATTCATTGGAAAGTTATGAACAGTTATCATACTAAGGACTTGCAAAGCTGTTGCTCAAGGGATTGACAATAACCTATAGCATTCAGTTAGGGTTATGGTTTCTTTCCAATTTTCACCATATTGCCCCAGAAGATCTGCATGAATAAAAGAGGTTATTCCAGGTTTTTTCCAAATTGGACTTAAAAGGGGAAAATTTCACAGAAATTACCTAACAGTTACTACATTGAAAGAAGAAGTTATTTCACCAAAGTTGTGCACCAGTGCATTGCTAATGAATCCACATTGTAAGAAGGTATTAACTTACCCAAATAAAATCTGCTCATAAATTACGTCATAGTGGTCAAGTTCATGGGTAATAGAATAAGCCTAAATTAATGACACTGCGATGTAAGTTTTGATCAATAAATATTAATCTATTTCCAAATTCAATTCAAGGTTTGACACAGATTTAACTTTAATATGACTTGTCAAAAAGAAATGATAACCTTAATCAGTTGAGAAAATAGTGAGTTTTGAGCATGCTTGCTCTTTTAGTCAGCTTTTTCATTGCTGTGACTAAAAGACCTGACCAGAGCAATTTATGTAATACGCCTAATGCTCGTGTGTAAGACAATGCAAGAAAGTTCAGAGATAAAATGATTGGGTTATAAAAGTCTTATCCTAATCAATGTGTTAATCCTCTGATAGGGATTAACTTGGTGGTAACAGTAAGCAGGTAGGGTGTGGCTGGAGGATGTGGGTCTCTGGTCATGTGACTTTGGGGTTTATTATTTCTCCTTGCTGAGCAGACCACTTTCCTCTCTCTCCTTCCTAGTACCATGTTACCAGTTGCTTTCCTCCATCACACACTTCTTCCACAACGTCGTCTACTTTGCCTCAAGCCCCAAGGAATGGAGCTGGGCTGTGTACGGACTGAGACCTCTGAAGCCCTCCAAATAAACTTTTCTTCCTTTAAAATTGTTCTTTTCAGCTCTTTTAGTCACAGCAGCAGGATAGTTGACTAAAACAATTCCCTCTACATGTTGTCTCATCTAGTCATTCTGTTATTGGCTATTCCAAAAATTCATTACTTGGTCATCTCCAAGTTTTTATATAGTGTTCTGCATGCCTTACACCTCACCTCTTCCTAGTCCAACACATTAGCATGTACATGTGTATATGTATATGAACAAGCACATAAATATGCATACAAATACTGCATCATGCTGTGTTTTTCCAGAAGCAAATCCTAGGAAAAAGATATGAGTGCAAGTAGTTTGTGTTCTCAAGAAACACCACAGCGCCTGTGAGATAGTAGAACCTGAATATCATGCATTTCTAAATTAAAGAATAATAGTATATGATGACAAATGATATTTTACTAATGTTTATTTTTAATTTTCTTATATTACTTAACTGTTTTTATATGTTCCATATTAAGTAAAACAGTTGGGATCAATTTTTATCCTTTTAGTAAAACATAACTAATAAACCACAAAACAAAAATGTAGAATTAACATTTTGGAAATTTCTGGCTCTGTAGCTCTGTTCAAGAAAGCTAAAGTTGCTCCATAAGCTTTGTGAAGAGCATATTAAACATTAGTCTTTATATTTTCTAAAGTTGTTTTTACAAAAGCAACTGAGTTCCAGGTGCTTGTAGGTCCAAGGTGTTTAACTGAGAAAAAAAAATCACCTTTAGAAGACCATGTAGCATCTGTTCTCAATTTCTATTTTAATTATTGATATAATTTTTTCTAACTCGGTGGTTTTGTTGCAGTGTTCTGGAAACTGCTCACTGGTCTTCTGAGTTTGAATCTTGACTCCTATTCATTGAATGTATAATTAAACCTCAAATGAAAGACTCTCATGACTGAAAGAGACTTCACAGATTATACAATTCTAACTTCTTATTCACAGTTGAAAACAGAGGCCTAGAAAATATTAGTTTTTCCCAAGGTCATTCAGCAGTGGGAAGTGAAAGGGTGAAACAGAAAGTAATTAATGACGCCTACAGTTAGGCATCAAAATGGCACATCACCCACTCCAAGTGAGCACTGGTTAGTCTGCAAGTCATGTTGGTAAATGAGACTAAATAAGGGGCCCTGGAGTGGTGGTTTGGCAGTGGTTTGGTGGCTTGGTGGTTACAGTACTTGCCTGGCATGCAGGTGGATATGGGTTTGAACCTGAGCACCACATAAACAATGGAAGTGTGGGAGCAATGAAAGCCATATGAAAAACTAAATAAATTGACTCTATATTTCTCTCTGTCTCTTTCTTTCTGTACCTCTCCTTTAAAAAAAAAAAAGGACTAAATAAGGGCCCTTAAGTAGAGGTAGGGCCCTGAATCTGCAGCTCATGGCACTGCAGATTGTGCTTCATCTCTCTGCCAATCTCTTATTCTGTTTATCGTACTTGTACCTTTAACATAAGGCATTGAGTATTTCATATTTATTTTCTTCTTATTCAGATCATTATCTGAGAGCAGGGTCAATCCATTCAGAAGTATATGTACAGGGGTTGGAATAGGTCCAGGGAGGATATTAGAGAGATGTCTGTTTCTCAGTTATCTCCCTGGGTTATTCATAACCTGCACAGAACATTCTGAAATAATTCCAATGAATTCTTAAATTCTAAATAAAATCCTAAAAAACAAATCAATGAAGAAAAGAAATAATGGTCTTGAGGCATAGAAATCTATGTTAATCCATGATGGTGCAGGTACTATCAAGGTACTATCAAACTGATTATCATGATGATATGAAGTTCTGACCAGTGTGAAAGAAAGAACATCTGTGATAAAAGTTTGTATGTATCAATAGTAAGAATTAAACACCATTTCTGAAATTTTCTATTTTGCTTACTTGAAATGCACCTGAGAGTTTCTAAGAAATGTGTTTCACTATTATAAATCTTTGTTTAGATTCATTTCTCTCCAACACTTTAAAAAGGTGTTCAAAAGGAAAAAAAATAAGTAAATATATCACAGGGTATTTTTGGTAATGCTATCAGGGTTTTAAGTTGGAACTTAATGTGTAATTCTTTATTTTAATGCACCAATATTATTTTTTGAGGACATCATTTCAGAGGCTCTCACTGGAACATTAATTTTCATAGAGTTCTGTATTATCACATTTGTTACCAGGAAATTCAGCCCAATGTAGCTTGGAAATAGCGATTACTTTCTGACTGGAAATAAGGGTGATTGTATTTAGAAATTATTTCTTACCCATAATAATTCTTTATTTTAGCTCAGTTGTACACTGTGAATGCAAGTACCTTGTTTTCTACAATAAAGGTATACAGAAATTTAAACTGTGTTATTGATTCTGATTGAGCTCTCATTTTTCTTTCAGATTATCATAGTTTCATCTATTGATTCTATTAAAAGTAATACAAATTATTTTCAAGTCATGTACAAAGTCACGTACACACACATGCACATCATGCAAATTGCTTTGATTTTTTGATCATTAAAAATAAGACTATTAGATAAAAAGAAAAAAGCCTCAAATTGGTAGACAACCTTCTCATTTGAAATCTACCTTCCTAGTTAGGAGACCCTTTGAAGTCATATGACTTTTAAACTGACTACTGCTTGGTTTCCCCTGTTTGTAGCATGGTGGCTTGTATACTGATGGATTTACAGGATAGTGTCATCATTGAAATTATTAAGCTTTTTAGCAATCAGAGTATCTCTGAGAATCAGAGATGAATGGGAGATAGGATGTGCTAAATGCTTACACGGTGACTGATGGAATTTATAGTAGAAGTAATTTTTATTAATAACAAAATAGGCTGGGGCTGGAGTGGTGGCTTAGCAGTTGGTGAACTTGCCTGGCATGTGCAAGGACCTAGGTTCAAACCCTAACACCACACACACAACTAAGTGTCAGAGAAACAAAGGCCTGATTGAAAAATAAAAATGAGGGACTAGAGTGGTGGCTCAGCAAATACGGCGCTTGCCTGGCATATGCAAGTATGTGAGTTCAAACCCCAGCACCACGTGCATAACGAAGTCTCAGAGCAATGAAAGCCATGTGAAAAACTAAATTTAAAAAATGACTCTCTGGAGTTATTTAGGCTGGTGATTTCTTTACTGATTTTTTTTTTTTTTTGCTTTGATGATCTGTCTAATGGTGACAGCAGAGTGTTGAAGTCTCCCAGTATTATTGTGTTGAGATCCACGAGTGGTTTGATGACATGAAGTAATTTATTCACATATTGGGTGCATTGTTGTTTGGAGAGTGAATATTAACTATGGTTATTTCTTCCTGTTGAAGGGTTCCTTTTAGTAATAAGTAGTGGCCTTAGCTGGGGCAATTAGGCAAGAGAAAGAAATCAAAGGGAAATAAATAGGAAGAGAGGAAGTCAAACTCTCTCTTTTTGCTGATGACATGATCCTGTATCTGGAAGATCCAAAAAACTCCATCAGTAAACTACTTGAACTTATAAACAGACTTAGCAAAGTGGCAGGATACAAGATCAACACCCTTAAGTCAATAGCTTTCCTATACACTAATAATAATAGGTTTGATGAAGAAATCAGGAAATCAGTCCCATTCAAAA
>PVKS010051767.1:0-11013 GCA_004027875.1 Aplodontia rufa | reverse complement strand
CAAATATACCACAATGAATCCTGCTTTTATGCATAACATATAAATTTATAATGCATTAACTAAACTAACAATGGAAGGGAGATCAGTAGAATAGAGTAAGTGGATCAGTGGGAGGGAGGAGAGGGGGAAAGGGAAGGTAATGAGATTGATCAAATTGTCATGTGCATGTATGATCATGGCATAATGAATCCCATACTTTGATATAACTGCAATGCACCAAACCAATTGAACAATTACTTTTTTCCCCCCTAAAGAGATAGAGGGAGAGAGGAGGAGAGAAAGGGAGAATCAATTTTGTTTATTTTTTCATCTGGTCTTTGTTTTTCCAAAACTTATTTGTATATGTGGTGCTGGGGTTCAAACCGAGGTCCTCACTCATTCCAAGCAAGAACCACTGCTCCAGCCCCACCTTTCTTATTCTGGATACATACTTAAATTATGTAACAAGAAATTGCATAACCATTTTGGCAGCCACAATTCTTTATACTCCCATCTTCTGATCAGTATTTTGCCCACATACTATTTTTTTTAATCTGAGTATAATTTTACATTTACCAAATTTCATTATTATTCCTTTTCAGTAAAGGAATAAACAAAGTCAGTCAATGCCAAAATACAACTTTAAACTTACATAGAATGGCAGCATTGTTGAAATATATATATGGTCTCCTAAGTGGCAACTCATTAGATGTGTACATTTGTTAAATATTAAAAAAACTATCAAATGCTAGGGAGTGATACTGGCCAAATTACATTGTTATATTATGTACATGTTCGAATATGTAACCATAAATCCCATCAATATGTACTACTAGGGGGCTGGAACGGTGGGTGAGCAGTTAAAGTGTTTGCATGGCATGCATGAGGACCCGGGTTTGGACCCAAGCGACACATGCACAGCTGAGTGTCGGAGAAACAGAGGCCAAATGAATAAAAAAAAAAAAAAATTGATTCTCTCTCTCTGCCCTGCCCCATCTTTAAAAAAAGAAAAAAAGAACAACTATAATGCACCAATTTCTAAAAAAATCAAAACCATTACTGGGCATGGTAGTGCACACCTGTAATCCCAGCAGCTCAGGAAGCAGAGGCAGGAAGACTACAAGTTCAAAGCTAGCTTTAGCAATTTAACAAGACCCTGTGTCAAAATGATAAATAAAATGGGCTAAGTATGTGAATCAGTAGGTAAATGCCCATGCAATCCCCAGTACACAAAAGAAAAAGTATACGTAAAATGCAGAAATAAGTACAATGCCTAAACCAGTATTTCTTAAGCTTGTTTTGTTTAGTTGCAGTCCTGGGGATTAAACCCAGGACCCTGCACATGTTAAGTAAGTACTCTACCACAGAGCTATATCCATAGACCCTTTTAACACACACATAGAAGTTTATTTACTTGTTGGTTTTTGGTACTGGGGATTGAACCCATGTGTGCTCTACCACTGAGTTACATGTCCAGTCCTTATTTTGAGAAAGGATTTCACTAAATTCCCCAGACTGGCCTCAAACTTACAATCTTCATGCCTCAGCCTCCCAAGTCACTGTGATTACAGGGGTATGCTACTGGGCCTGGCTGAAATCATGAGCACCACTAGTGTCTATGTGCATCACAAGCTGGTAAACAGTAGTTTACTTATATGGAAATAACTACCACAAGAATAAAAAGGAATTATTTTGGACACAGAATTGATGAGTAGAGAGACTAGTTTTCATCAAAAGTCCCTCTGTGTGTGTATTGCTTTACTAAAAATAAACCATTTAGCTGAACATGTTGCATATGTCTATAATCCCAGCTACTCAGGAGACATGCAGGATCACATGGTCAAGGCCAGCCTTGACAATTTAGCAAGACCCTCTCTCAAAATAAAACATAAAAGGACTCAGGAGATTGCTCAGTGGTAGAGGAACCCTGGGTTCGGTTCCCAGGATCAAACAAACTAAACATGAAACATTGAAACTAAGTAAAACAAACATAAAGATTCTGTCATGCTAAATCACTTGTACTCTGCCTGGCAAAATGTATGGTAGGCACAAAGTAACTACTCAAGAAGATTTCTATATTTCATATCTATTTCTCAATGATTTTATAAATTCAACCACATATTCATGTTCTCAAAATTGACATTCATGCACACACACACAAACTGTGAGGAAAAAAGGCTTACCCACTGCAAAATGAAAACTTTCAATTTTTTATTTTGACTGCAGCTGTTTACAGAAATATAGTTGCGAGTATACAAATGTTCCAATAGAAGCAAAATATCGTTTTAATATTTAACAAGTTATCACAGATAGCTAAAAACGCAGATGCAAATGAAATTCCCCCAGAGAACAAACTGAAAATATCTGTTGTCAGTGCTCTGAAATCACAACTATGAAAGCCACATACACAAAAATGTAACCTTTATATCATTGTGGGACAACTGAAGAAGGCAGTTCAGTGGTTGATCAGTGTACTCAAGCCAATACAATTAAAGAAAAATGTAAAATGGCAGAATGGCAGCTAAACCACTTGAGAACAGATTAATGAAATATTTGTAGTACGTTTACTAAGAGACTAAGGAGTGAATCAAAGTCAGTAAAAGTTGTCCAAAAAGTAGCAACCACTTGGAGCTTATCATTAGAACTATGGAAACAAGGTGAACAGATACATTCAATAGATCAAAAGAAATTAGCTCAAGTTTGTTGGAATTGGTCTGTAACTAGTAAGATCAATTATTTCAGTGCAGGACAGTTCTTTCTGGGACAGAGAAATGATTCCAAACCCACTTTCAAATATCTGATATTGTATGTATGTATGTATGTATGTGTGTGTGTTTTTTGTTGTTGTTGTCCTGAGGTTCATTAGCTACAAGACAGCAAGCAATTCCTTCAAACCAGGCAAATGACTTCTCGGTAGGGTGTGCATGTGTTTGAATAATGTTGAGTGAGCAAGCGTGGTGATATGGTTAAACACAGAATTTTTTTTTTTTTAAAGAGGGAAGGACAGTGAAAGTGAGAGAGTCAGAGAGAATCAATTTTTTTTATTATTTAGTTTTTCACATGGTTTTCGTTGCTCTGACACTTAGTTGTGTACACGGGTGCTGGGGTTAGAATCCGTGTACTTGCACATGCCAGGCAAGCACTGTAACCAACAAGCCACTGCTCCAGCCCTAAACACAATTTTTTAAAGTGGCATTACAATTGGAGTTGAACAGAATTGTGATAGAATGCTTTGGGTACAGGAATACATTATGAACAAGGTGGGGAAGAGGGAAAAGGGAATAATAAAGGAGGAATGTAACTAGAGCATCTCCCAACAGTTTGCCCACGTATTTGCCAGCACCAGTTTGTAGAGTAAGCCACTTCACTTCCACTGCTATTATTATGAAAAACAGCAGTGGTGATTTTTAGAAGTGAGTATATATTTATTTTTATTCTGAAAAGTGAATATTTGTTTCATGAATTAACTAACTGATTATGTGTAAACAGTAAAAGGTTAGAATAATTATGGCAGTACTAAATTACACAAGGAAGTAAAAACGAATAAATCTACTAATCTTGTGGTTAGTTTATATTTAACATGATGCATACAACCAAGAATAGAGAAATGACCAAATTAAATAATGTTATCTTGTTCAATATTTATCTTAGCAAATAACTTTTATCTGAAGTATAAGCTCCAAGGATAGCTATATCTCTACTGTAACATTCTTATAACAAGCAAGCTTCTTTTAAAGAAGTTTTACCTATTTAAAGAAGTACAAGTTAAATACGGTGCTATGTTGATTTGGCCAGCCATCTTATTTACTATCTCAGATACAAATACAATTACAAGGAATGATAATTTTGTTCTGAGAGTTGGTCTAGCCAGAGCAAAACTGTGGTCTGCTGGTAAAGTAAGAGGCAATGAAAATAAAGCTTATATTACACTGCCCACAATGTACCCATTTTATGGATAAACAGAAGACTTTAGCACCCATCAATGGTATTAGCTACTTAAATGTCATAATTAAAAAGAAATATATAACACTGCACCTATATATTTAAATGAGTCATTTAATGTAAACTTTTTGTTAAGTGGTAGGAAAATGCCAAACTAAGTGAATTATCAATTACTAAACTAGTTGCATATGTACATAAAATATGTGTTTTATAAGCAATGTTGACAATTATCATTGCCAATAAATGATTATAGGTAATCGTGTTAAGCTAAACTTATATAATGTATAACTTTATGAGAGGGAAAATAAACCTTCTTGCTCTTATTATATATAGTTTATACCAGTGGTTCTCAAACTTTTGTGTGCATCAGAATAACCAAGAGGACTTATTACAGATTGCTGGGGCTCATTCCAAAATTTCTGATTCAGTATTTCTAGGATAAGGCCCAGTTGATACTGATGCTGGCTGATGGACTGAGGACCATGCTTTGAGAACTATTGGTTTACATAAACTATACAATAAAATGTTCTTACATACATGACAAAATATACAGGAAAGGAGTGGGTTTTAATTAACTCTCAAACATGTAGTTTAGCAAGTTGAACATTTTAATGTTTCTAAAACGACTTGCTAAAGTATAATTTCCCCTTATAATAATTACATTTCAAAGTCTTAAAACCTACTACAAAATCATTTTAGAAAATATTCACACTCTTATACCAAGTCAGCTATCCAAAATAAAAAGGGACAGAGCATTCTAAATAGTTAAGATGTATTCATTAGGAAGGAATCGCTACTATATAGCATTTCTGGCTTATCTGGAATGATTAAAGTGCATAATGTCAATAGGGCATTATGAATATTGCATAAAGGTTTGCAGTCTTTAGTGCCACTAACAGTCACAAAAATACCTGCATAGGGAAAGCAGCTCTACTCCAAAGGTACTTCTGTCCTGACCTGTCGCTGGTGGCCCTTTCTTCAAGCACCACCCCATGGTAAGGAGCTGAAATAGAAGTAAAATTAACAGAAAACCAGGACGTTCAATCCAACTGTATCTAGTAGGAAGGAATTATCATCTTAGGTCTGAAGGAACTCAGAGTTTCTTCCTCATTTCCTTTGACACCAGTTTACTTAAGTAAATTAACTGAGGTTCTCATGGGCAAGAAGTAAACTACTCTGCAGCTTAGTTAACATTACCAGGCCTTACCCAATCTGCTTTAGTGATTTTATTTCATTACCTAATTAAGATCAGAAAAGATGTTTTACATAGTTCCTTCTTGAAATTTAACTATACATATTTGTGTGCTTGGAGTCTCAGAGAGATCAAGATTTTCATTAGTATTCAGATAAGTACTATCATCAATTGGTTAAGATGAAGACAAATTTATAGTTAATTATAGTTATAAATAGCATAATTCTGTCATCTTTTACATAATCTCCCCAAAGGACCAATTCTAGTAATGCCATCTTTTCTGCTATTCTTAAGCCAAAGGAATTTATAATGTTGTTTTCTATTGTGACCAAAAAATGGAGGAAAGAATGGCTAAACAGAAAAAGTAAAAGTTGGGACCTACTAAGGCCAGTTTTCTTTTTGGCAAAGGAAAAATGTAATTATAAGAAGAGGGCACTCTTTAGGTAAAAAAGGCACTTTTCCATAAATGTTTACTCTAGATATAAAATATTAATGTAAAAATTTCCTGTAATAGTAAATACAGTAAAAACAGAATTTTGGTAATAAATGAGGCTTAGAATGGCATGGAAATATAAAGAGATTTGAAAAATATTTAGAGCACTGAGATAACACAAAAATGATATTGTAGATATTTTTCTGATGCTTACTATGTATGCACATAACCCACAATTTAGCTCTAGTGACACAAACAAGCAGAAGGGAAATCTCATTTTAATGTTATGAGATTCTACTAATCCTCCTCTTACTAGGGTATACTCTGAGTTCTTTTTCTTTTTTTGGTGATGCTGGGGATCAAATCCAGGGCCTCTTACATGCTACCACTGAATTACACCCTCAGTCCAGAGTTATTTTTCTAATATATCTGTTGAAGTACATGGTTTCTCTTTCATTTAGTCCTTTCAAATAATCAAAGGTATGCAGATGTAAGATGGCCAATAGGGATGAAACCTATGGTCAAGATGCAGAATAAAGCTAATTTTCAATCAATTAGGAAACAGATACAGATATCTTCACCAGAAAAATTCCCAGATCACTCCTAGTAAATATTTATAACTATGATGAATTTAAGAATTTAATTATTAAATCATTTTATTCTGGCCCTTATTTGTTGATGTATCTAGCAGATTTCACTTTTCTAAAATAAGCATTTATAATGGCTTAAAAGGTCAAAAAGAGTTATTATCACAGTTCTAGATGGACACAGATGCAACTTCTTCCTCATTTTCTTTGACAGTATTTTTCCTAGGTTGATTAGCTGAGGTTCTGATGGGCAAGAATGCACTGAAATGAAATTCTAAACTATAGCACATATGATATTATTTAAAAAAAAAAAAGAGGATGGAAGGAAGGAGAGAAAGAAAGATGATCCCTTACTAATACTGCCCATATAATAAAGCCCTTTAAAAAAGCTGTTCTAGGGAGACAGACAAGAGAGGTTTACACTGACTAAACATGATACTCTAATCACTAAGGTAACATGATAAAACTCAGAATCAAAATATAACTATTAATTATTTTCTTCCATTGGCTTCAATATATAATGGAATGATAAAGAATAGTACACATACAACACACACACACACACAGAGAGAAAAAGAGATAAGCTCCAAGCATTTATGTGAGTTGCTGAATACAAGAACAATTCAATGTACCAATATAAAGAAATAGGATGTGGTTCACAGTTTATTTAGGTCCTTCTGCCATAAATAAATTTAATAAATTGTTGCTTCCAAGGCCTTTGCTGGCTGAGTCTCTCCCATATGTAGCTCTAATATGTAACAGTAATTGGGAAAGTATTATTAGCACACACACATCAACCACTGAGCTAACTCTTCAATAAGAAGACAAATACTCTTTGTAACCAAATCCTATATTCAGAATGTTGTACTTAACATTGACCTTTTGGGGTAATAAACATTTAACAATGTAAAAACAAAACGAACCATAACTTATCATTATTGAATAAGAAAATAGTAGCATAGCACAGCCCTTGTTTAAATAACCACAGAATTTATGAGAATAAAAATTGGGGTTTCTGCCTCCATCCAATCAAACCACTACAGTTCAGGTATATGTTCTGTTCTAAACTTAGATATTATAAAACAGAAAATTGGTCCCAGTGACTTGGCATTGCCAATCAGCATAAGGATAAACCTTTTGCTAAACCACATAACAGACTTAAGTCACCACACAAGCCAGTCTTCTTGCTACTACTTCAGCCAAGGGGCAGTATTAACAAGCATTCTAATGGGAAATTGGTGAACAAATAGACTTCCGGTCTCTCCTATATGATCTCCGAAAAAAAAATTTCAGAATATTTAGAAGTAAACTTTAAAAAAAAAAAATCTTTCCTACTAGTTTTCTTATTACTTCTTTTAATACCTCTGGGTTTGCTTTCTCTGACATTACCTTCTAGGGTTAAAGTTTTACATTTTAAAACTGAAGCACTGGATTGTGTGGTTGATCTTTCTCATACCTGAACTATATTCAGTGATTTACTCCTGATAGGGGCCTGGGGAAAGGAGATATATTGAGGAAAATACTTTTGGTTCAGAGAATTTATAAAGTAGTTCTGGATATTACAAGATGGGGAAAATGTTATTAAAATTACAAACATGATTTTTTTAGTGTTTTTATAAATAAAAGGCATAGGATACAGAAAGCCAATTAATAATAACAATAACAACAATAATAAAATATTAAATATATAGTGAGCAAAGACTGAATGGCTCATTCTTGTGAAACACCATTTGACACAACTGCCTCAATAGGTTTCCTTACTCTTTAACATTTTGCTGAGATCCAGCAAACACACAGTAAGCTAGCTGCCTTTAGCCCACTAATAACATCAAGAAACTGCCTGATGGAATGGCTACAGACAAATAGGTCATTTGTTTCAAAAGGTACTTAAATACTCAATAAAGACATAATAAACCCCCCCTCACTGTTATCAGACGCCACGTTGTGGTAGAACATCAGACAAACTCACAAATTTACCACAAAAATGTGTGGCAAAAAAAGAATAGTTTATATATATATGTATATATATAAATTTCTATATTTATGCCAATGTACTCACTTAGTACAAATAGCAAAATAGTATACCATTTCCTAAATACAAAATATAGCTTTCCAAAAAAATGAAACACACATTAGATATAAACCATCCAAAACTTGAACGATTGAAAACTGTATTCAAAATTAAATGACCCAGAGTAGGTCTCTTTCTGAAAAGTTCCCTTCATATCGGCAAGAAGCCTGTACTACTGAAAACGTAATTCAATGCCTCTCAATCAGAGAGAGAGAGAGAGAGAGAGAGAGAGAAAGGAAGGGTTGAGAGTGGAGGAAAGTTAAGAGAAAAACACAAATTAGAAGAGCACAAAAAAGACCATCACAAAAAGGGGGAAGAAATCTGGCTATATAAACCAAACACCACAATTCCACACAGTTCAACTAAATGTATAGGATAGAAAAAGAAAAGTAACCTTCAACAATAATCAATAGACTATTTTTTGTACACTTAAAAAGAAATGGACAAGGATACCAAAACACATCAACACACAGAAGCCACACACACACAAGTTGGCCTTACACTGCATCAACAGCTTTCCACAAGCCAAAAGGAAAGTGAGACGTAAGCACGTGTACGGACACAGGTGGTAGTTAGAAGCAGGCATCCCATGGGTGGCAAGAACACCCAAAACTGTATAACTAATGCTACAACTGCAAGTTCTGGAGTGTTAATTTGCTCTTTATAGATGTAACATGAGTTAAATCTTCATTTTAAGTCAATGATATGACCCTGTAAAGCCTAAGGCTTGTGGGAACCATCAGTTAAGTGACCATTTCAAACTGTAAAGCACTGAGGTGACAAGTGAATTATACTCTCTGCAGTGTAGGGAGAAGTGATGTTTCAAGAAATTTTAGTTTGCCTTTTTTTTATGAAATTTTTTTTGTTTTGTTTTCTATTAGAGGGAAAATTTTAAAGACTTCAGAACAGCACCGTTCATTGGGGGGCGGGGGTTGAAATGCATTGTTTTCTCAGGAATCAATTCCCAATAATTCCTAAAAGAGAACTCCCTGCCCTATGCTGCAGAATTGCTAGGTCACCCTGGATCAAAATGGCCTTTTCCTTTAAGTTGCTACAGGGTCACAAAAGACAGTAGTATATTAACAGTTAACTAAAATAAAGTGAAAAGGAGGTGGAAAGTAATACAGATGCATATAAAAAGGAAACACCAGCCTAAAATGACTGGATTAAGAAGAAAACAGACTCAAATGACTATCAGTTTAAACTACTGTAGGAGGATATTAGAATATAATTTACCATATATTACCCTCTTCATTTTTCACAGAGCAAAATAATGATTTTTCTATGCAGTTACGGCTAAACCCCTTAGTAGAAACACAGAGAACTAACAACTATTTGAAAAACAAAATCAATAGCATTCCAGCTGTCCCCAGTTTTAAAAATGTATCATCTGCCTCTGCATTTAATCAAGTTTTATCTGTGTAGAGTTCTTAATACAGCTCACTTGTCAGAATGTTACCCCTTGTTTCTCCATTAAAAACTGAAAAAGATTCCTTTACTTTGGCCAACAGCTGTGCTTTCTATACTGAAAAAAAAAAACACAGCCTTTGTTATTATTGAATTTTACTTTTTCATAAGCCATTACTTGACTAAAATAATGCAGGAAAGAAAATAATGAAGAACAAAAGTAAACATGACAAATATTATTTCCTAATAGCAATAATAACTGAGTGATCCAGCCTTAAATTTAAATTGTATTTTTAAAGAAATTACAACTAGGAAAATAGCAACAATTCTGTCAGCTGGAAACTCAAATAGATTCTCAGTCATCATTGTAATCAGGATAAAAAATATGAAGATTTTAACATTGGTGGCTAATCACTGCAATAGGCAGCATAGGTGTGCTCTTTTGCAGTCAGAGTAAAATCTATCCATTTACTCAAGCAGTTTTTCATATTCTGTTTTGTTTTTAAAGTAACAGTTCAGAAATCTTCACGAAACTACAAGATTGCAGGACATCTTGGAATCATGATTTTTCTTCACGGAAGTTCTAAAAAAGAAAGCAAAACAATTTTATTAACTCACTAGGGAGGGAAAGCATTTATAAAGTATCACCCTGAACAATTTCAAAGTGTATTACAATATTACAAATGAATCACCATATTTGTTCTTTAATAGACATTTCTGACTCAATATTTCTTGAAGAAAGGAGTAATGAGACAATATAAAGTACAAGGGAAACATAATTTTCATTCACCAGATGTTTGTCATCCCAAGGAAAAGAAACTTAGAGACAAAAGGAATGCCCAATATTAACAATACAACCATAAACTACCATTCAGAGTAATTTGTTCAGAACAAAAAAAGTACCATCTGTGGGAAAGCCACACTTTAAAAAGATTTAGAATCTAAGCAGTGCTATTACTTAAACCAAATCTGTTAAGAAGAATGAAATTTGTTGATGCTTTTCAGTAAGAAGCCAACATATATAATACTTACACATCCAGTTAAAAGGAGCCAGTCAAGTTGTTCCCTTGATTTTGTAATGAAACAAGCAAATCAATCTTTTCCATGTTCTGGTTGGTATTTATAGAAGATGCCAGTGGAGAACTCTCTGGCATTTGCTGAGAAAGAAGTGTTGTTACAGGTGACTGTCCCTCATTTTGTGGTTGGCCTGACTGGCTTATAGCCATCAACTGATCTGGCAATGTAGCTGGTCCAGAAGTTAAAAGCTGACTACAGTCTGCAGAGACATTAAAAACAGAAGCTACCTGATTAGTTAAGACTCATGAGAAAATATTTATTAGTTAACAGGGGAAACCCATTACTATGTTCACCCAGTATAAAACAGTCTTTAAAAAAAAAAAAA
>PVKS010051766.1:0-11014 GCA_004027875.1 Aplodontia rufa | reverse complement strand
AGGAGGAGGGGACACATTCACAGGTAGCCTCTGACTTCCATGCACGCACTCAAGTTTCGAGCCAACTACACTTCCACACATCGGTCACCCCTGTCCCTAAATCAAATGCCTATGCCAAACTCACTCCTTACATACATTCAACAAGTTCCCATTCGAGGGTAGCCCAACCTGCCAAGTGCTCCAGCCCTGTTGCTGTCTTCATTGATAAGATTTATTTAGCTCTTCCCTTCCATTTCACTCTTATTGTTTTATGAAAGGTGATTAAAAGCACTAAATCTCAAACCCCCATCAATATTGAAATGAGCAAGGAGGCCACAAACAGCACATCTTTAACGTCATCAGCTTTAAATGTCATTGTGCCTTCAGGTGAAGGAAAAGAGAGAAATTAAAGTAAATATTGGTCCTGGAAATATTGCTTCCCAGTGCACCCACAAATGAACTGCCAAAGCAGGAGGCTGAGAGAAGGAAAGGACTGGAGGCCCAGTGTCATGTGGCTTTATTATGTAAAGTGCCCACAGAAAGAAAAGGTCCCTGGAAACAGGAAGTAGATCAGTGGCCCCCTGAGGCCAGGGGTGGAAACGGATATGAATGGGCGCATATTCTCTTTCTGGGATGGGGGAAATTATGTAAAATAAAATGGGGGCCTCCATGGCACCGCTCTGGAAATACACGAATAGTCTGGAATTGCAGTCACCCGTTGCTATCCAGGAAGGGTGGGCTCCAGGACCCCCGCCCGTGCTGAAGCCCACTGTTGGCCTGCGATCTGCATGCCTCCCTCTGTACACCTTAAATCTCCTGAGTTCCCTACGATTGCTATGGAAATGATCGTTTTGCTGAACTGTTGAGAGAACACCAAATGAAAGAAGCTTGGCAGGTTCAGTACGGTAACTTTTTTTTTTTTTAATTTCAATCAGTCACTGGCCAGTTGAGTCCAGGAATGCAGAGGGCTGACTGTGTACAACCCAAAGTGGGAACATTTTATGGCATGTGTGTGATGCCTCAATAAAGTTTAAAGGAAACACAAGAACAAAAAAAAAAAAAAATGAGCTAACATACTAAAAGATAACTAAGCATATTTTCATATCTGTAATTCTGGGTTTTTTGGAGGGAGTACTGGGGATTGAACCTGGGGTACTTAAAATGAGCAGCATCCCCGGCCCTTTTAATTTCTTTTTATTTTGAAACAGGGTCCCACGAAGTTGCTCATACTGGCCTCCAACTTGCAATCCTCCTGCCTCGGCCTCCCAAGTGCTGGGATCCTAGTGTGCACCTCTGCACCCAGCATGCTTAGATATTTAGGGAGCAGCCTCTACGCATACACCCACATGCTCATGTACGCACACACATCATCTGGTTGGTATTTGCAAGGGCTGTGTAGGAGAGTGTTTCCATTGTCTTGGGCTATGAACTTCTGGAAGGTGAGAATCAGGCTGGGTTTCTTCAACTCTGAAGCCCTTGCTAGTTGCTGATATTCGGTTAGTGCCAAGATGATCTGAAGATAGATGAGTTTCCCGCCTCGTGAGAGCTACTGATGGAGAGTCTTCCCGCAAGCCAAGGAACAGACCAGAGCCTCTGCAGTACCGTAGGTCCAAAGTGCAGTGGCGTGCCCAAACGTGGCTCTGGATGACTTTTTTCTAAAACGCCAGCCCCTAGCAAGCAAATGCATTTTCAGTGATTCAGTTTGCTCTGGCCTTTGTTGCTCACTGGGCTATTTTATGTCCTGCCAAATGCAATTGCCTAATGTACAGAGGCTCTTACCTTCCGAGCTTTCCATAAGTGGTGGGCTTGCAAACACAGGCTCCTGTGACCATGGTTTGATGTGGCCACTATTTATTCTTCATGACTGCTGTAATTGCATTGAGTTCTGCAAGCCCCTTGAAGTACAAGTGTTTTCTGGGAGCACACAAGCTCCTCCTTACCAAGCCAGTCATCCCGGATTTTCCTAATGACCCTAACCAGTCCATGCACAGCCATGCAGTTTCCTCTAAATGGTGACTGATAAGAGGACCGGGCTTAATCTTCTGCACTGCGCACCATGAATTGCAGTCAGACCAAGCTTCAGAGCGCCACATTTGCATGCTAATGGAACCTCTGGGTCTAAATCTGCAGGAATCGTTCTGAGAGCGTCAGGGAATTGTCTGTAAAAGGCTGGCAGGGGGACCAGATGGAAGCAAAGAGCATGCAGGATTTATACAAAGGCTTTATGAGCTTGAGTTCAGAGTAAGGGAAACACCTTTAAACAAACAGATCCGCACCAGAATTCAGGGAAGCAATGTGAGCATATCCAGCCCCCAAAATGTGTTTTCCAGTGGTAGTAATATCACTCAGTGCCTGAATCCCCCTAGTCCCAGTCTTCTTCTTAGATGGACTCAGTGTTGCAGCCCCAGGGTCAATCCTAGGCTATTTCTTCAATCCTTTGTTCAAAGTCAGGCAAAGTGTTTAGTAACAAACTGCTACTCCCCTCAGAAGATCAGCGGGGGATTAAGAGCCCAGAGATTTATAAATGTCACGGCTGGCTATGCCTGGCAGGAAAGAACTTGGGCCTGAAGCCTTGAGTCTACACACAGCGCAGGAGTCAAGCAAGGACTCCCCAGGGTGAGGGGGAGCATTTGACTCCAACTCAGAGCCATTTCAGACAGAAAATTTGATAATTAAGCAGCTTATTTGAAATAAATAATGATGATAAAACCTCACATCGATTATGCTTCTCATAACATGCAATGAATGCTCTGAACATTTCAGCAAATATTTCCAGAGGGCTTGCTATGTGCTGAGCACTGTGTGCAGACACAGCAGCAAACCAACAGACTTCAGGGAGGAGGAGAAGGGGTCCAAAACATGCCAGATGGCTAAAAGTACCTGGAGAATCTTATCTGGGGACAGATAGGGGCATTGAGGACCTGAAGTGGGGACAAAGACCAGTGGGAGGACGTGTCCAAGGGAGGGATTAAATATTCAGAGTTACATAACCATGGCTACCACTGATTTTAGAACATTTTCATCACCCAGAAAGGAACTTCATATTTACCTGTAGGTTGTCCCTCCACATCTTGTCCCTCTCCCCCTCTGCTGTCCTGGCAGCCCCTGAGCTGTCTTCTGTCTTTGTGGAGGATGCTTGTATTTAAAGGATGGCTCTTACTGATGTGTAGATTACAGAGCACACCAGGTAAGAACAAGGGCACTGCGTTGTGTGTAAGCAGCACATTTTCTTAGTCCATTCATAAAGAAGAATGGAATCGAGGCATTTGCCGTAATGGGTGGAGCTGGAGACATCACACTGAGTGAGACAAGCCAGAGTCAGGGAGACAAGGGTCAAATGTGTTCTCTCCTATGCGGAAGCCTGTGCACAGGAAGGAGGAAAAGGGGGAGGGTGGGATGTCTTAGGGATAGAGGGAAAATCGGTGGGATAGAAGGAGTTTGAGGGGAGTTTGGAGGAATGGGAAAAAGCAGGAAATGCAGAATGAATTTGAAAAATCACATTATGTGAATGTACAAATACATCACAGTGCATTTCACCTTTAGGAATATTTATAAAGCACCAAATAATAAATGGAGACCAGTGGCGAAGAGGAAGGGGAATCATGGGAAGAAGGAGGGGATGGAAAGAGGAGGCAAATTAAATTCCATGCATGTATGATTATATCAAAATGAACCCAACAATTATGTATAAACATAATGCACTAATAAAAGCATAAGCACTTCAAAACAAAACTAAGAGGACCGGTTACAAAGTCGGCATAATAAATCAGGCAGTTCCCACTGACTTCCTGAGATGGGTACTATCACTATACCCATCATGCAGGTGAAGAAACTGAGGCTTAGAGATGCTGAGTGACCATGAGTTGCGAGGCCAGGGAGTGGGCAAAGGGTGCCAGCAGGGTGCCAGCATTTGGGGCCAGTCTGTTCTCCCCAGGTGCCTGCCCATCACCTGTCCTGCCTGGAGGGCTGGAGATTGGGTTCTTTCCCAGTTACCCTTCTCCCTGATTGGGTTACACCTCTCCCTTGCTGTGCTCTTTGCAATGCTCCCGCTGAAGAGCAGGATTTTATCCGCCCATTGAAGTTGGGTTTGGCCCCGTGACTGGCTCCGGCTGATGGCGTTAGGCTGGCAAAGTCCTTGTGGGGCTGGCTTGGCCTCTTTCACTTCTACCAACACCAAGATATAAAGAGTCCAGGTAATCAGTGGCCCAAGGGGAAAAAAGAAACAGAAGGCTTGGATCCCATCCCTTGTCTGGAAGCAGACCCAGACACATGAAGCCTAGACCCGCACACTGCACTACCTAGACGCTCAGCGCGAGAAAGTCCTATCGGCAGGCGCAAGCCACCCAGATGGGGCTAGGTTGGCACAGTCACAGGAAGAATAAGTCCCAAACCTTCACAGCCTCTTTGGCACCATCATCCAAACCCCCTTACAGGTGAAAGTTTGGTCTCCAAGTCTTGTTTGGACCCACTCTCTCACTTAGCCCTTACAGCAGATCCATGCTGTCAAAGCTTCATCTGCCGTGGAGATGAGGATGCTGAGGCTCGAGGAGTGCAGAGGCTGCCTCCCCTGGTGCAGGGTGAAAAGTCAGTCCAGGCCACCCACTGCAGTCTCCCAACCTGGAGGCCACACTCCTCTGCCTTTCAACCTCCTGCCTCCCTGAAGTGTCCCTAATCATCGTTTTATAATTGGTTAACAAATGCACCAGAAGGAATCTAGCAGAAATATCTGATGGGTGAGAATCCAAAGGGTTCTCACTAAACTCAGTCCTTCAGCGGAAGACTCCCCAGCTGAGCGCCACAGCTCCGGAGGATTTTTCAACACAGCCTTTATCAAGCTGTATTTGAATTGTTCCACTTGCACATCCATCTTCCCCACCAGCCTGGAAGCCTCCCAACAGAAGGGCCAAGCCCTCACCCTCTGAAACCCCATGCTGTTCACATGAGAGGACCAAGCATGATTTTTTACTACGTTCACCCGAAGGTAGCAGCTGGTTTTCAATACTCGGTGCAATTCTTTATTAATCAAGCACTAGTAGCTAAGGTGGAGTCACCAACACTCCCTAAGAGGGGTGTGCCAATCATTCCATCGTCTTGTATCAGACACATTTCACTCTACCTTGCATTAAAGGGCTTAGCCATCAGTAAATGGTAAAATCTGTGTGTGCACATATGCATTTGTACAAGTGACTGGCTTACATATGTGCATATGTGTGTGCACGCACAAGTGCCTGTGTGTATGCATGCACGTGTGTGGCTATGTGCGTATGTGTCTCTGGATGTGCATGCGTACCTATGGGTGTATGTATGTGTGTGTGTGCATTGTGTGTATATATATGTGTGTTCATGTACATATAAATGCCTGACTATGTTACATACCTATGTGCTGGCATGTATGTATATGTGTGACTGTATATACATATGAGCATGTCTCTGTGCATGGGTGTGTCTCTAGGGGCATACATGTGTGTTTGTGTGTACATTGTGACTGGTACATGTATGCATATGTGCTCATCTGTGTTTGCATACATGTGTGCATTTGTTTGTGTGTGTGTGTTTATATGTGTGGCTGTGCCTATATGTGGCACAGTGCTCATGTGTTCAAATGCATGTCCACTTGTGCATGCTTGTGCTTACATCTACATATATATGCGACTGTGTGCATATATGTCATTCTGTGTGTGAATGTGTGTGTGCACATGTGTTGAAGCATGCATGGCTGTGTGCACATGTGTGCTTGTGCACATGTGTACGTACGTATGTGCACGTGTCTGTGCACTCTCTCCATCTCCTCCTATCTCTGTCTCTTAAACTGGCTCAGTCTTCTTATCAGACAAACACAATCACCAGTCTTTGATTCAACCATTGGTGGATATCATCCTTTAGGCCTATAAATATATGCAGGGAACCTTCTAAATGCCAGACACTGTTCTAAGTCCCCAGGATAAGACAAGACATTAATGAATCAAGACAGAAATCCTGCTCTCATAGAGCTTACACCATACATCACTGGCAAAAAACAACCAGCAACATCTAAAACTAACAGATAAAATGGTTGGATTTTGTAAGGGACTGAAAATTAGCAGAGAAAAAATAAGCATTGCTGACAATACTTAGATTTGCAAAATTTGACCCATGAGATTTGAACTTAGAAAGAATACCCACAGAAGAAACAGGCAAACCAAGAAAATACTCAAAATAGCTGAAGTCATAATCAGCAAGTGGCTGGCATAAGGAAAGAGATTGATGAGGCAAATGTTTATTGTAAAATTTAAACAGAAAATAATTGATCTCATGAAAACAATTTTGTTATAAATGAACATTTTAATGGAAAAATGGAAATGGTTTATATGAGCTGTATAGAAAATTAAACCTTGGATTAAAATGGCTTAATGGAATTTGCTCCACAAAACAAAACACTTTGTTGCAGAAAATTAATGTCACAAGAAATCTTGCATCGATGTTCACATTAAAAATGTACATGAGGTGGGAAAAGGTTAACAAGGGAGGTGGAGCCACCCTATCCTTCATCTGTACTGCATGGTTCATTGATAGACAGCCCCGGGCTAGTCACTGAGGACACCAGAGCTCCTGGGAGTCACCGCAGCCTGGTGTGAAGCGAGGTCCAGGCTGCTGGCCCAGCTTCTCAACCATTAGTGTGCATTCAAGCCCCCCGGGCAGATTCTGATGCAGCAGGTCTGCATTCTCACCAAGTCCCTGCAGGTGGATGCTGCGAGTCTGTGGACCACATTTTGAGCAGCCAGGTCTCTGCCGATGCTCTATGCTAGGACAGCAGCTTAGGGGGAGCCTCACCCCTCCCCAGTGCACAGATCAACCAGCTGCTTGTGTGGTCCCTCCCTGGAAAGGTGCCTGACATGGTCTTGCACCTAGCAAGTGTGATGTGAGAGCACCCAGGTTTCTCCCTGCAGCACAGAAGAGATTTCAGGCCCTGCAAGGCACAACAGTGATTTATTTGGGAGTCTGCAAGTTTCCAGACACCCTTTCAACCACATGCACAATCCGACGCCAACAGCAGAATCACCGGTCTAGTTGGGATGAGGTTAGAGACCCAAGGTCCATGCTGCAGAAGAATGAGGCACAGAAAGGCTTTTAAAAATGGGACTCACCTGCCCTTTGCAAGGACAAAACTACAAGCTTCCGTAGACAGGCATCAGCAGTCAGCTCCTGTCTCCAGACTGGAACTAACTGGTCCAGGGGACTTGGGCTTGCTACCAAAGTGACCTTTTCAGGCACTTTAAGAGGAAAAAAAATGAAAAGAGTGAATCAAGCACAATTTTCCTTTTCTAAGCTGCCAAAGAATCTCAAATGAGCTTTGAAGTATTTAGAATTCAGAAGGGTGCTAGCGTCTGAGCCCCTGGCCATGGTCCTGAATTTGCAATTTTAGAACATCAGTTCCCAGGGGGCAGATGCAGGCCAGAGATGTAGAACAAAGACAGTGCTCACTCTCGGTGGAAGAGCCTCCATCACCCACAGGACAATTGACCAATGGCACAAATGGAGCTCACTGCAGACTGAAGGGGACGTGGGAATCCAGGCATGAAAGCTAACTCTGAGCTGTGCCTTGGAAGTTGACAGACACAGGTTCAAACCCAGCCCTGCCATTTGCTGGCCCTGAGACTTCAGCCAATTCATTTTCCATCTCTGGAACTTCACTTCCACATCCATAAAATGGGAATAATAGCACCTTCCTTGTAGGGTGTGATAAGGATTGACTGCGTTATTATTGATTAAATATTTAGTCTAGGATCTAATCCAGGCAAGGGAATTCCAACTCCATTCCAAACATCAAGCCTTGAGACAAAAGCTTTGGGGCTGGTGGCTTGCTGGAGAAGAGATCTCAGGGAATAAGCATGGGGGACAAGGACGAATGAAACATGAAAGCAGAGAAATCCATAGAATTCAGTCTTTAGGTTGGCCACAGATGGAATTCAACAGTGCCGGGATTTTCAGAGTTGCATTGTAGAATGCTCACCAGAATGTCTACCCAACGACACAAGAGGAGATCACTGATCTAGTTCGATGGCAGGTATGGCTCTCCTGCACGCTCAGACTACCCAGACCTTAGTGCCAGAAGGATTCTTATAGGGAGCATCAGAGAAGCCTGGGGAAGGAAGCAAGAAAAGGGCTGGAAGGTCACTTATGAGCAAAGAAAGTTGCTACGGCAATGGCTTGAATGGGAGATGAGATAGAGCACAAAAAGCATTCAATATAAATTCAAAAGTGTTAGCAACTTATGATGAAGATGATGGTGATGATGATGGTTGTGATGTTGGTGGTGATAATGATGACAGTGATGGTGGTGGTGGTGATGATGGTGATGGTGGTGGTGGAAGTGGTGATAATAATTATGGTGGTGATGATGCTGATGATGGTAGTGATGATTATGATTGCAGTAATAATGGTGCTGATGATGGTGGTAGTGATAATGATAATAATGATGGTGGTGGTGGTGGTGGTGATGATGGTGATGATGTCACAAGGAGATCCCTTATGTCCTTAATGCTCCCCTTGTTCAATTGTCCACCTGATGAGGTTAGAACTACCCTACATTTGCAAAGGCCTGCGATACTTGCTTTCCTACTTACTATGTGACCTAAGCCAGTGATCTCACCCCATGCCTCCCTGGCTAGAGCAGAGCACTGAACCTATTACTGGATCTCTCCTCCTCCTTACTTCTCCCAGCTCCAGAGCCCTCCCTCTCTGGGAATCTGTAGGCCACCCCAGCCCATTGTGCAGCCAGTAGCCCATCAGACTCCCACCCATGGATGCAATTTCCGGTCACTGGGTTAGACTCTACAGTTTCACTCAAACCTTTGATCTTGCTATCCGCTCACCTTCGACATCTGTCCCGCTTCCAACAAAAATGACAAAAGGAAAAAGGATCCACAGACACTGAGCACATAGCAAGGTGCTAAGTATTTTGTGTGTTCAGCAAAATAGTGTTGCCATGCAATTGCCAATGTTTTTATCCCCTTCCCGATTCCCCACTGGTCCTCCTAAAAGTCGAGAATGCTTTGGGGAAAGGATGCTAAGCAGAGAGAAAGTATTCCTCTGTCTCTTGAGCTTCAAAACAAGCTTCTGAAACTCATGGCGGAAATAAGATTTTGAAAGAAGTGTTTCCTGAGTTTTAAAATCCTAGATTTGGAATATGAGATGTGAATGCCTTGAAAGACTTTAGGCATAAAAATGGTGCCGTTAATAATAGATTTGGGGAAATTCACAATCAACCAATCAGAGTTGTTCTGCTTTTAAGCAGTCAAATGTTACAAAGATTGACTTGAGTTCAAGAATGTTGTATAGCATGGTCTCCCTGGCAGGTGGTCTTGAACCCTGATCTCTCAATTGCACAGACCTGCTCTCGTCCTCCAGGAGAAGGTTGGGGGAACACAACCCCAATAATTCTTACCTCTGGAAGTCATGTCCTGGTATAAACCCTTCCTTTGAATACAGGTTGGAATTTTTTACTCACTGCTAGTGAAGCAATGGGTATCATGTCCAGGACCAGTTCACAACAAGATCATTGCTTCTGTATTGAATCCTCCCCACCTCCCCTTCCTACTCCCTCTTCTCTCTCTCCCTCTCCCTCTCTCCTTCTCTCCCTCTCTCCTTCCCTCCCTCCTGCTCTCTCCTCCTCTCCCCTTTCCATTTCCTCTTCCACTCTTTCTCTCTCCCCTCTTTCCCTCCTTCTCTCTTTCTCTCCCTCCCCCTCTTCCTCTCCCTCTCTCTCAGTCCCTCTCTCTTCCTCTCCCCTTTCCACTCCCTCTCCCTCTTTCTTCCTCTCTCTCTCTCTGCTCTATGGAAGCCAGCCAGTTGCCACTCTGGGTAGGAGCTGCCCTGTGGACAGATCAGTGTGGCAGGGAGCTGAGGCCACAGACCTCCCCTAAGTTCCAACAGCCACATGAATGAAGTTGGAAGCAGAGGTCTCTGCACCCCCAGCTGATACTTTCTTTGCAGCTGCTGGGAGTCTCTGATCTGGAGGCATCCAGCTAAGTTGCAAGCAGATCTCTGACCCACAGAAAACTAGGAGATCACAAATGCCTGGCTTTCTAAGGGCGATATGTTTAGGGCACTGGTTTAGGCAGCAGTTAGTAAATGAAGCCACATGGAAGGGCTGTAGCAGCCTCCCAGCCCCCATCCATCCTAGTTTGGCTCTGGAAGTGTCCAGAGGATTTCTTTGGGATGAGATCAACATTAACATGTCAATCAGTACCCAGGAAGTGGAGAGGCTCTGCCTTTGGTGCAAGATGTATGCCACAGAGATAAAATGGAGGTAGAGAAGGAGGAGGGGTCCATCTACTGTGTGGTCAGCTTGTGGCCTTAGATGTCTACCTGCCACATCTCTTTTAATACCCACAGCAGGCCGGTGAGGTCCATTTTGTCACCTTAATGTTTACACTTGAGCAAACTCTACTTGGAGAGGTAAAGCAACTTCCCTGAGCTTGCACAGCTAGAAAGCAGGAGAGCTGTGATTGGAGCTGAGGTCATTTGAGCCTGAGCTTGGAACCACATGATGCTGCTCTGCCTTTCTTCCCTGGTCCTATGGCACATTGGGAGTGAGTCTCCAATCTGGTTGTCCTGGTCCTGCCCAGGGTTATGTGCAGACAAGTTTGGACTCACAATTTACAGTACCCGCTAGCCCTAGCCCTATTGGCCAGCTGATTGTTACATTTGTTAGCCAAATGATCCTTCCTGTTCAGGAAGGATAAACCACAGACTCCCCTGCTTTATTCCCTAGGGATAAAGCAGCTGCCTAGATTGAGTGCCAGGGTCTATGAACCTATTAACAAGGGAGTTCCCTGGGTCCCTCCCCTCCATTCCTTCTTTGCCCCTTTATGGGACTCCTCCTTCTCCCACTTCAGCCATATCAAGTCCCCTTAGAGCTGCTCCAGTTTCCGCATGAAAAATGCCTTCATCTAGAGTTCGGAGTCTTCAAGCTCACTACACAAGAGCCAGCAAATAGCCTCATAGTTAGGATGCGCTGGGTTTTGCTCCAATAACAAAGAGCCCTGAAGCCCAG